>JALHBW010000033.1:0-45677 GCA_024339985.1 Tolypocladium endophyticum | reverse complement strand
ATCAGAAGTGGCCCCCGACCCGCGGGTGGCGGGGGCGGGCCAGGGCGCGCGCCGTAGGGCCTACGAGGGGTGGGCTCCCGGGGCGGGCGCAGGGTACCCTATACCTATTCTCTATCCCCATTACCAGCTACCAATTCAAATTCAGCAATTATGCCATCCCGGTTGAAGCGCCTCGCTGCTAAAAAGATCGATGCAAGCTCTGAAGCTGCCTCGACGTCTACCAATTCTACCGCCAACCCATCCAGCCCCAGCAGCTAAACAACTAATAATCTTCGACGCAAGCCCTGCAGATTGGGCCAGGGTGTTCAATGAACTTGTTACGGGGACAGCACCACCATCTCGAAATGATAGTAGGCCGAGCATCATTCAAGCGCTCGGCGATGAGGACATGGCATTCGCCCAAACACTAAAGCTTAGCCACTGCTAGGGTCTCTGGACATCGAAAAAGAATGGCGAAACTCAGGCAAAACGTTCTGAAGGCGGCTCAAATAATGACTCGCTACGAATGGCCGGCACACGACTTGGCTTAAAGGGAAAGAATGTCAAGGTGTACAACTACCATATCATTACTGCACACCAGGCAGAGACAGAACCAATACCAACACTCAACCCAGCCCTTATACGCGCTATATCAGTCGACAAGAAGGAAAAAAACGCCTGGACTATTCTACACTCTTATGGCCATAAGTAGTGTCATAACCTTAAGTACTTCGCGGTTAGCCTAAAGTATTACAAACCAACAACGAAGGCCCATTCGGAGGCCTAGTACGAGGACAGGATAATGCACAGCCAAAGGACGAGGCAGCCACGATTACAGCCTACGAAAGAAAGGTCGGAACGGCAGCTTTAATGCATGTTACAATAAGTGGGGCCCGGACCAATAAGGCAGAGGTACATTGGATTACTTAGATTACGGGCATAATATTCTAGCGATTTATAATATACTTACTTTAACTTAGGTTATACCTCGAATGTGAGGCGGCAAGGTGCCTTGAGTCCTAAGAGGTTGGATGTGTCTTTGGGGTAACACGTGGTGGGTCACGTGAGGCCCGAACCCTCGGCGCACAACTGGCGAATCGCTCGCGAATCTGAAGCTTAGGGGGGTAAGCTTCAGTTGTGTTACACAGCGTATGAATTGAATCTCTTGTTACCTCCTACCTGACTATCCCGTCCGTGACGTTACACCGAAACTAAGAGATTTTTTTTTTAAATATCTATTATATATATAGCATTCCCCCTTCCTCTTATTATATACATATTCCTTTTATGTCTTTCTGTTTTAATAGTCTAAGTTAACTATAGGAGGAAATAAGCTATCCAAAGGTTAATTAGTCAGGAGAACTTATAGTTTGTCGGGGCAGCTTAGCAGACCCTGAACCCACAAGTTGCTGAGTCAGGCCCGAAGGAGGAATGGGAGGATGTGGATATATAAGAAGCATTGAGATCCCTGAGATCAGATGCTTCCACATGCGTTTTTACACTTTTTCATGAGCTTTTCATAGTGCAATTGAGGGATTTGTTGCCCTCCCACTTTTGCTGAGATAGCCTTCGTTGCCTCTCGAATTTCAGTCCCGTGAGACGTTTTATTATGTGATCTTCACGACAAGGCCATTCATGCCTTACATCTAATTTACACGATTGCCTTGGACGTCTGGGCCCTTTATCCAGCTTACAACAGCAGTCGTTGCTCTCGGCCTTTGGTGTGTTCCGTTGCCCTCAACAAAGTAGGTCACAAGCATGGCGACGGACTAAAGCAGTGAACACGACTACTCATGCTTTACACAATCAAATTAAATCATGCGTCTTTCGTAATTTTCCTACAAACATCTTTTTAAACCCAATCACCATTTTTATTTCTGCCCCCCTACGCGGCAGCCTTTTCGCCGTCCTCCATCATGGCCGTCAGGAACTGCGCCTTTGTGTCCATCTTGACGTGGCTCTTGAAGACGTCAAACTTGAAATCATGCCACTCCTTGGTCGTCCACGTCTTGCCGTTGAGGTCCTCAAACGTAGCATCGTCATTCATGCGCAAAAAGTACGCAATACTGTACCGGTCCTCGACCTGCCTCTCCCTGAGCGGGATCACGCGGTGCACGACGCTGGCCAGCTTGCCGCCCGACAGGAACCTCAGGAAGTCGCCGACGTTGACAATGGCGTGCTGAGGGCGCGGCTCGAGAAACTCCCATTGCTTGGTCTCGGGCGACATGAGCTGCAGCCCCCACTGCTCGGTGAGCACCATGGTCAGCGAGCTGACGTCGGTGTGCTTGAGGTGGCCGACGTTCTTGGGCGGTGCGTTGGGGTCTTCGGTATGCTTGGGGTAGTGCAGCAGGACGAGCGTCGACAGCGAGGGAGCGGTGTCTTGGTGGTCGGCCTCGAAGCGCTTAGGGCCGGTGAGGCCGAGCTCGGTCGAGAGGCGCGTCAGCACGAGCAGCGTGATGGCGTGGACCTCCTTGAGGTACGAGAAGAAGTAGTCGGCTTGGGATCGCACGCTGGTGGTCAGGTCGGCCGAGCCCTTGAGGTACTCGCGGCGGGAAAACTGAAAACCAAAAAAAGAACGGAGTTAGCGAGTTGGTTCCAAGACGACGACGTCGACGCATGAAGGAATGAGGAATGATAGGACGACGCACCTTGAGGGTCTCGTAGCCATCCTTGGTCTTGGGATTGGAGCCGACTTCTGTACCGACGGGAATATACCTAAAAAAAAAGAAAACGAGACAGTCAGTCAGTGCAAGCCCAGCTGCATCCGATGCCTCTGCCTACCCGTAGTTGTCGCTGCTGCGGTCATCCTGCATCTTGACGTCCAGCGGCTGGTCAAAGTAGTCCTTCATCCGCGCCAGCATGCCCTTCCACAGATCGCATAGCTCGGGATCGCTCGACAGGTCAAGGTAGAAGAAGCCCTGGTTCTGGCAGGCGCCGAGCAGCTTCTGGCTCTCGGAGGCATCGCCGGATCGGAGAAGGTCGAGATGGACGGTCGGCAGCGAGGTGGACACGACAATGGGTTCGTTGTCAGCCATTTTCGCAATTGTAAAGCTTGAACTAGAAGCAAAGATTGATTATGCAGTTATGCAGGCTTGCTTGGCTTTCAATTACTTTCTCTGAAAGGGTCGTCCGTCTAAGCGTGTTCTGCTATATATACATGCACTGTTACAATGACTACACACGACGAGTAGCAGAAACTCGTTGGGTGAATGTTTTGGATAATTACAAGAATCGTATAATTAGATTTTCTTTAACTCTTGTTTTTTCTGCATCGACAGCAGGCCAGGCTCGGAGCCGGAGCCTCGACCAACGCGTTGGAAAAAAGTAATAAGTCGCCGGGAAACCCACTCTCGCAGATGCCGAAACACGGCAACCGGATGCCGTAATGCGCCAATATACGGCGGCGGGTAAGCAAAAGACCGGGCTGGAGCCAAAAGAGCCAAAAGGGAACCCCTGTAGACCCTTGGGCCCTGCCTGGCTTGACGCCACCACGAGTACCACCTACCGCAAGTATGCAGCACTCCGTGCCGCTATGGATACCGGACCAAACCTCCTACAAGTACGGCACTCTGGTGGATACTGGCCACTTTAGACCATCCTGTCCCCGCCTCAGGCTGTCAGCATATCACCTCAGCACATGAATATACAGGGAGTAGCTACTCCGGTCTCAAGAAATATCGCGCAAATTTCTCCCGGCTGACTAAACGACTAACCCGCGCCAATGAGAGAATTAGACCTGAACGTGGGTGGATCGTGCATACAAGTACGGAGTACAAGTGCGTACCCATTCCGGCGGGACGCACCGTTAGTGCGTCGCGGGTACGGGGAGCCTACCGGCTACATTATGCCTAGATAGGTTAGCGCACTTGAAGCTCAAAAAGACGAAGTAAATGGCAGCTGAAGAAAAGGCTAAAAACAAGGCTCGGGAGGATGACTCGTGCTGGATCACGTCTTGTCAGCAGCGAAAAACACGGTATGTGAAGTGGATAGATGAGGTAGACGAGATTGGGCTCGACGGCTCGCCAAGACACTAGCGAAGCGAAGCGAGCACGTGTCAAGGTCTGAAAAGCTGTCCTGCATTTACGAGACGGTGCGGCTTACCGAGGCTGAAAAATAAATAAACGAAGGGCGTGTAAGGCTGACCGGGTTACTGGTTCAAGAAGCACTCCGTCAGAACTCGCCATCGCGAAATGTCCAGATATGGAAAATGAAAGCCAAGTAAATTTCAAACAAGTAAATACATGAAATGCTTTTGTACGTCTACACCTTGACCATCAAGGTTTTTCCACACGTCAAGTATCGTCCCCAAAGCAGCAAAAAGAAGCCCAGCAGCATGGACGAGGCTGCAAAGATCTGCGCAGACATGTATTTGCCATTGGCAGCCGTGATTAAGACGCCCGTGATGGGAGGACCGGTCAGCACAGCAAAGCCCACAATCGTCTACCAAACGCGTTCTCGTTAGTCGTCATTCAGGCTAGGGTTGAAAAGGAAAGAGAAGGGAATGTACTCACAAAGATCATGCCCATCCTGACGCCCACCTTCTTCAGGTCCGTCGAGGATAAGGCGCTCAGCGCGACGGGGAACATGCCCTGGACGGCGTTTCCTGCAATGCCATACACGACAGTCCAGGCGTAGAACCCAGCCTCGTTGGTCACGCCAACCATGGCGTACGAGCAGACGACGGAAGCAATCGTCGAGATGAGGAGCACGTTGATGGGGCCAGCGTAGTTGTTGGCCACGTACGCCGGGATGGTGCGGCCGAGGACGCCCACGCCGTTGAGCACCAGCAGCAGGTTAATGGACTGCTTCTCGGTAAAGCCGATGACGTCGACGCCGAACGAGCCCAGGTAGAACGAGGCAAAGTAGACGCCCCAAAACACAAAAAACATGGACGCCGCAAACAGCGTGTACGGCAGCTCCTTGAAGGCGGCCAGCTCCAGGATAGGACCGGCCTGGCGCGGCGGCAGCCTCGGCCGCGCGAGGAGGTTACACAGCGACAGGAGAGCCAGCGTAACGAGACCAATGACCCGCATGGTCCAGGGGAAGCCGATCAGCGGCAGCAGCTGCTGCACCATGGCCGGGAAGATGAGGCCGCCCGTGGAGCCGCCGCAGGCGCAGATGCCCACGGCGATGGGCTTCTTCTTGGCAAAGTACGTAGACACGACGGCCACCATGGGGCAGAACAGGAAGCCGTTGCCGATGCCGCAGCAGACGCCCTGCGCAAGGAACAGCTGCCAGTACTCGGTGGACAGCGACGCCATAAACATGCCCAGCAGGCTGATGACGGTGCCAAAGACTATACGAGAAAAACAATTAGAATTGTCCTTGGACAGAGAAAAAGAGGAGGTCGGCGTGAGCACGCACAGAATACAGGACGGAAGTAGCCCGCGTCGGTAAGGCGGCCGCTAAAGGTGCCGAGGAAAAAAGTCAGGAAGACCTGGATGCTGCCGATCCAGGACACGTCCGAGGGGTTGCGGCCAACAAAGTCAACGTAAAAGGTCTGGAAGACACCAAACGAGTTCATGAAGCCCCTGCAACAGCGTCAGCATTTTTATTTCTTTTTTTACAGTGTTGGCAGAGCGTCAACGTACCAGGTGTTCATGACAATCAGATGGCCCGCCAACACCTGCGCCCAGGCGATCGCTCCGCCGTCCGGAGGAGGCCCTGGATCTTCGCAGTCAGGAGCCCTCCACGCTATCCTGAAGCGACGTGATTCTTTTCGCGCTGGGACAGCGGCGATGGCGGCATTGTGTTCGGTGGAGGAGGCGTCGCTGACGAGCTGAGGGTGCGCCTCGACATCTGTCTTTTCGGCCATGATGTTGGTCGCGGATGGATGCTTCCGGGGATGACGCCGCTCTGTCGCGTGCGTGACCAGTGGTGCTAAAATGTTCAAGCTTGAAACAAAAAAAAAAAGCCTCTAATAAAGAACGCCCACAAACCAGAGCAGCAGCCTGCAATACCTCCAAAACGCAATGCAATGCCTTGTCGCAAACAGTGATGATGTGGAAGGGGGATGAAGAAAAAAAAGGCAGAGACAGACAAACAGCGTATGACTCCTCCTCCTCCTCCTCTCCCCCGTTCAATCCCCATTCAGCAGCACCACAGGGAAATCCATAGTCTGCGGTTCTGCCCGTTGCGTATCCACAGGCCTATCGCGCTCTGCTCCGCAAACATGCTGACTCCGTACTTTACCTGGAGCGAGCCCCAGCAAATCTCGCCGAGTCCACTTATTCGCTCTTTGAGGCTCGGTCCGGGCTATCACGATTCCACTTCACAACATGCACGGTCTGCTTAGGCTGAAGCTGAAGCTGCTAGGTTCGTTTACTATACAGTATGGAGACGCAGGGAAGGGGATAGGCAACCAGGCAGTAAGCCGAGAGAGGCAAGCCGACGGAATCACAGAGCGTCTCTCGGAGAAAAAAACAGAGAAAAAGGACAAGGATCGGGATCAATCCAATCAGGCTGGCTGAACTGGATCCCATCACAAGCGTTACAAGGCCGAGACCGTAGCGGGCGCCCTTTTAAACAGGGTCCAACAATCAGTGCATTCCGGTCGGCCCCGGAGCGCCGGACCGAACCGAGACTAGCCACTACAAGCCAGCTCCTAGGAGCCGCTACTTGTAGGAGAGACTAGGGGAGACTAGCCACTAAGAAAGATCTCATTTGCAAAAAGGCCCCTGCGCCAAGCGCACCTTCCTGTTTTGTGTAGTGCCCTACGGATCTGCAGCCCGCCCGGCAAAGGCGCGGTCCCCTGTGCCGATGGATCCACTGGAACGTCCCAGTGGGGACGCCTCAGGGTCTGGACGCTGAGGTCAGCAGGTATCGCTTCCGGGAGTGCCGCGGCCATGGGGTGAGACAACCTTGGCTGACGCCTATTTTTGCCCTCCAGCCTCACAGGCACAGCGTCTGCCTGACAGCACACACGTGTGCTCCATCTGTCAAAAAAGGGGACTTGCGGTAGCCAAGTGGGGTCGAGTGGCGGGAGTGGAGCGCCCCTGGCGGCGCAACGGGCCGTCAGTCCTCGGGAGGCGTTTTCAAAAGCCCCATATCTTTCGTATCCTTTCTTCATCCTTTGCTTTGCGTGCTGACGGCATATCGTATTGTGGATGGACGGCGTCATCTTGACATTGTTCGAGACTCGAGGCTCGAGCCTGGTAGGTTATACCGTATAAGTAAATAAGCTTGCGTAACAGCTGTCGTGGCAGAGCTTGCAGAAGAATCTAATTATCCGGTATATAACAATGCGGCGCATCGTCTTCTCGTAGTAGTACACCAGTATCATTCCGCAGAAAGCTCCATCGCAGAAGTAACCCTTATCCAAGGCCCTTGCTTACTTTCTTGCTTCTATCTTTGCTTGCACAGCAACAAAAGCCGTCACAATGGTATGTTGGGTGTCGTACCATACCCTCCGTCTCGCCATGATACTAACCTCCAATGCAGAGCCCGTCCATTGAAAGCTTCGACCACATTGCCCGCGTCGGCAAGAGGCACGCTCCCGTCGTCACCATGTTCAGCGGCGGCCTCGACAGCACATACCTCCTCCTCCGCCTGCGCCAGCTGGGCTTCACCAACATCCACGCCGTTGCCGTCAACGTCGGCGCCCCCGTCGACGAGGCCAGCCTCTCCTCGTGCGCCGCCCGCTTCGGCGCCAAGTTCCAGTGCCTCGACGGCCGCGACCTCTTTGTGACCGAGGGCGTGGTGCCCGCCATCCAAGCCCACGCTTCCTACATGGGCCTGTACCCCATCAGCAGCTCTCTGACGCGCCCCGTCATCGCACGCCTGGTCACTGACTACGCCAACGGGCTCAACGCCAGCCTGCTTCTCCACACCGCCAACCTGTCCCAGAACAGCCTGCCGCGCCTCAACAACAGCATCGCGCGCTTCGGCTTCCCCGGCGACTTTGGCAGCCCGTACGTGCAGTCTGCCATCTCCCGCGAGCGCAAGGCGGAGGAGCTCGCCGCCGTCGGCTTGACCATGATGTCGGACCGCAAGCTCAGCGGCGACGAGAACCTCTGGGTTCGCGAGTTCGAGGACGGCCCCGTCAACGACCCCGAGGACTTTGATATCCCCGAGGACGCCTTTGAGTGGACGCGCCACGTCCGCGACGAGAAGCCCACCACCATCACCCTGGCCTTTGAGAACGGCACCTTGACCACCGTCAACGGCACCAAGATGGCCCTCATTGATGCCGTGGCCCTGCTCAACAAGGAAGTCGGCAAGTACGGCCACGGCCGCTTCGTCGGCCTTGAGCCCCTCAGCACCGACGACAAAGTGCTCGAGGTCCGAGAGGCGCCTGCTGCCGCCATCATCATGGACGCCCTGCGCCACCTCGAGATTGCCACGCTCGACTCCGACACCCTCGAGCTCAAGCAGACCCTGGAGCAGAGATGGGTGCGCGAGGCCATTGCCGGTCGCTGGGGAAGCGCTTGCCACACCATGTGCGGCGCCGCCATTGCGGCTTCGCTCAACGGCGTCGGCGGCAGCGTTGTCTACAATGTTGATCACAGACGTTTCCTGCCTCGCGCTATCGTCGCGCAAAACCCTCGCGTCGTTAGAAACCGTGACGAGTGGGAGGCCGTGCGCTCGCTGCAGCTTTACGGAAAGCTCCAGCCGCCCCAGCCTCTGGCTCAGCCTCAGGCTCAGCCGGAGATCAAGGTCCAGCCCAAGATGGCACAGCCCGAACCCTTTGCCGTGGTGGTACGTCAATTCTTAAACCTCTCTTTGCAATATCAGAAGCTAACTATTCTTTTCTAGACGTCGGCACCTATCCAAACCTTTGACGAGAAGCTTCCCATCGCCATTGTCGCCTAATACTCGGCCTGACCTGGCGAGCTTTGATGACCGCATCATCATCAAGCTCATAATATATCGAATGATGCAATAAAACGGAGAATGATCGAGGACCAATAGAATTTTATAGACTTAGATTATGACGGATAAATTACCATTGAATTATCCGACTGATATGGGCTGTGCGCAGATCTCCCGCCTTACACCGATCTGGGCACACACACGGCCACCAAACAGCCACCATCTCTCCTCTAAGAAACACTTTCTTATTGACGCTGCTCCTGAATGACTCCCATTCATGCTGGACATGCAAAACCTTCAAAGCACAAGTGCCGGCAACAAGAGCGGCTTTCGTTGCGCTTCCCGCTTTTCCTCTGCCCTTTGATTGGTATTGGTCACTCCGTCCGACGCCACCCCAAGCGACCAAGCCACAGCCTCAGCCTCAGCCCGACAACGGCGCCCGCCGCCCGCACGCTTAATTTATTGCGGTGTCTTAGGTAGCATTTCAATCCCTTTGTTTCCCCCCTCATCGCGTCTTCTTCATCGAACCTGTGTATCAAAATGGATACCAAAGACGAAAAGAACGTCGGCCTGGCCACGGCCGATGTAACGGAGCGTCCTTTAGGGATTCCGAAGTAGGTTTGCTACTTCTGGGAAGGTAGGTTAGGTTGACCTAATCGAACAGTATGTCTTCTACAAAGGTAGTCCGCAGGAAGCTTTGAAGACTTCCTAATTAATAAGTAATGATTAACTTAGATTGATTACTAGAGATCTGGCTATCTACTATAGTAATGACCGTGATTTATATATCCGTCTAGCTCTCTATTGATCCCTTAGATTACTATAGCTTACGCAGTGATCTATAGTAATCCGGCTTACTTAGATTACGCCCGTAATCCTAGTAATCTATTATACCTTTTCCCCTATTAGTCCGGGCCCTACTTATTATAATAAGCATTAAAGCTATCGTTCTGACCTTTCTTCCGTAGGCTATATAACCGTAGCTGCCTCGTCCCTTTAGCTATGCATTATCCTATCCTTATACTAGGCCTCCGAATAGGCCTTGCTATTGGTTTATAATATCATTCCCCTCCTTCCTTTGATCCTTATCCTAAGGTTAATAAATAGTAAGTATATCCTACGTACGCGGCGGTGTTTGATTTACTTTTTGTTATATCTCATCGTTATACCTAACCGTATCTAGAAGTCGCGCTCTCAAAAGGCCGAATAGCGTCTTACCCTTATTTCTCTAATTAAAGAGAATGGTTACGAGATTATATTGTATACGAATTGTTTTCGAAATTAACGCGTCTATCGTATTAGTCCTAATTCTTCCCATTATTTAGAGTACATAAAGCGGGGTCGTTCTTGCGATAGTATGAGTATTGCGTCGGTACTAGTACAGACCTCCGAGGCTCGTAAGAAGGTCGAGTTAGAAATCGAGGAGACCGAATCGTAGCTAGCCAAGGCCCTAGCTCGTTTATCCCGTCTTTATCGGCAACGAAAGTTACTATTAGATCGTTCTTCTGAATTGTTTTAATATAGTATACGTAAGTTAGATAAGGAGGATAGCGTGCGTTTGTAAGAGTAAGCTATTCTTAAGGAGCAATAAACTATAGGTAAAGGCCAGTCCTTAGGTACCTTTAGTTTAGTTAATTAGGCTGCAATTAGTTTTCTAGTTAAAAGTATCGCCCCTAGTAATACTATTGCAATATCCTCTTGCAATGCGTTAAGTTCGTAAGGGGTTCCTAGGTATTTTCCGAGTATAGGTATCCTTTCTATTTAATCAGATACTCTTTCCCTTACTAACTTTTCCTATCTTCTAGGATTATTTCTATTTCGTATTCTTAGTCGTTATTAATTTTTATATATTTATCTAGCTTAGCGTTTCTTAGTACTAGTTTTAGTAATAAGATATAAAATGTTAGGTATATCCTTATTATTTAAGGTAAAGATAGTCGGTAGCTAGTATCTAAGACCTTTCTTATAATTTTAAATAGTCTAATCTTTTTCTAGTCTAGCTTATCGCTTAGTTATTTTGTTTTAATATTTTATCGGAGAAGATATACTTTATCCCCCTCCTTTAGAGTTAGTCCTTCTAATCTCTTTTTATTAGTATAGTATTTCATTCTATTTTATAAGAAAATCTATTCTTATTTTAAGTAGGTATATATCTTATCGAGTCCTTATATAAACTTTATTACTATAAGTATATCTAATAATGCCTTCTATATTATAATCTCTAGGTTATATCTATAGTTAGCTTTAAAAGGTAATATTATAATTAACTTATTATCTAAGCTATTATAAGCCTATTATACTACTAGTAGGAGTTCTACCTAGTTATTTTATTCGTAGTTAATATAATACTATAGGTACTGTTCTAATATCTAGTTAAGTTATTCTATCTATTTATCCGTTTATAGATAATATACCGTAGATAATAAGTATTTAACTCCTAGTTATTATATTAAGCTTTTCTAAAAGTTAGATATAAAAAGCTTATCTCTATCTAAGATTATTTATTTTAGTAGCCTATACTAGCTTACTACTATTTTTAAGAATATATAGGCTAAATCTTTAGTTATGCTTACCTCTTTATATAGGATAAAGTAACTATATTTTATAAGTTTATTAGTAATAAATAGGATACTATTATATATAGTTCCTATTATAGGTTCCTTAGACCTTAGTAGTTTAACGATAAAGTCTAATGCTACTATATCCTAGGCCTTGTCTAGCGGGGGTATTGGTTAAAGTTTCCTATATAGTATATACTAATTGCTTTTTACTTTATTATAAGTATCGCAGTTCTTGATTACTTCTTAGGTGACTTTCCTTAACGTAGGGAAGTCCTATATTCGTCTAATTTGTATAAGGGTCTTATAGACTCCTTAATATCTATATAACGGGTACTTATAGATATTCTTAACGAGTTCTTCCTATAGTTCCTTAGGAATATAATATTAGTTATTAAACAAGATTATATCTTATTCTTTTAATAATACTAGGTTTATTTCCTAATTCCTAGTAACTTTATCTATATCGTAGGCAGATTTAACGCGCTAGTTCTACTCTTAGTCAGGCTCGACCTACTATATCGCGTTAATCTATTAACTACCTAGTCTAAGCATACCTTCTGTATCTACTTGTAAAATAGTAGTACGCTATACCTTAGTCGGAGACTTAAGATCTTCTCTTCGGCTAAGCGTATCGGCTCGCCTATTCTCGCTTCCCTTATAGTAGATAATCTAAAAGTTAAACTCTAATAAGAATTTATACTATCGGATCTATTATTTATTTAGTTCCTTTATTATTATAAGGCTAGTAAGGTTTTTATAGTCTATATAGACCTTAACCGTTACTTCTATACTACTTAAGTAGTATTTCTATTCTTTAAAAGCTTCGATTATAGCTATAAGTTCTTTATTATAGATCGGGTAATTAAGTTCTAGTCTATAAAGCTTCTTAGAGTAGTAGGCAATAGGGTAAAGTTAGCCCTTATTATCTCGTTATCCTAGTTATCTGCCGAGTACCTAGTTAGAGGCGTCGGTTTTAACTTCGAATAGTTTATCAGGGTTTAGTAGGGTATATATAGGTACCTTAAAGAGTCGTTCCTTTAAGTCTTAAAATACTCCTTATTCTTTATCTCCCTATATAAAGGGCTAGTCCTTTCTAGTAAGGTTAGTAAGAGGGATACTAATTCCTCCGAAGTTCGCTACGAACTTCTGGTAGAAGTTAATAAATCCTAAGAAGGCCCGTACTTCTTTAATATTTATAGGTAGAGGCTATTCCCTTATAGCCGTAACCTTATCTAGGTCTATACTAATAAATCTAGGTATAATTTCGTATCTAAGGAACTTAACTTTTTATTTATAGAACTCGTATTTATCTATTTCTACTAGGAGGTTAGCTTCCTATAGTTTCTTTAAGACCTTATAGACGTATTATTTATATTATTCTAAGTTAACCGAATAGATAAGGATATTATCTAGGTAAACGACTATAAAGATATCTAGGTATTCGCGTAATACATTGTTAATTATAGTCTAAAAGCTTACTAGAGCGTTAGTTAATCCAAATAGTATAACTAAGTATTTATAAAGTCCTTGTTTAGTTTAGAAGGCTATTTTCTATTCTTCTCCTTCCTTAATATAGATTAAGTTATAGGCTCTTTTAAGATCTAGTATAGTAAAGTACTAGGCTCTGTAGAGTCTATCCTATAATTCTGCGATTAAGGGTAGTAGATATTGGTTCTTAATCGTAATCTCGTTAAGTTACTAGTAGTCTATATATATCCTTAATTTTCTGTTTTTCTTTAGTATAAATAGGATAGGAAATCTTATTAGTAAAACTAATAGTCGAATATATCCTTTCCTTAAGTTCTCTTTAAGGTATTTATTAAAAGCTTTTATTTTTTCTTCGTTAAGTAAGTAGATCTTGTAGAACTTAGGTTCTTTTCTTTCCTTTAGAGAGATCTCGTAATCCTACCTATTATATTCCGGAAGGCCTATTTCTAGCTCGTCGCTAAATAGTTTACTATACTAGCAGTATTTGTCTAGAATATGTTTGTTATATCCTAGCTTAGGCTCCTTAGTTATTACGAAAATCCTAAGTACCTTTTATATAGTATTATTCGAGGGTATCGCTTTATACCGCTCCTCTGTAACTAATTCTCTTCCTAGTCTATCCTACTAGAAATAGCCTGTTATCTAATTAACTCTAGGATTGCTTACCCGTAGCTAGGGTATCCCTAGTATAACTTTATATATCGAGATATCCGTAATATCGAGCTTTAAGTTATACTATTTTCTACTAATAATAGTTAGGAAGGGCATAGTCTCTATATTAACTATCCTATAGCTATAGTTAACTAACTCTCTTTCTATAGTCCTAAGTCAGTAGGGCTTATCTTTATTCTTCTAAGGCAATCTAAATCTATTAACGAGATTCGGTAAGATATAATTTCCTTATACTCCGCTATCGAGTATTGCTTAGATAATATATCCTCCTATCTTTATTAGTATAAGTAAGTATTCGTAATTCTTTTCTATACTTACAAGGATCCTATTATTAAATATAGTTAGTAGTCCCCTTACTAACTATCTAGGTCGTTTTTTAATAGTATATCGTTTACTTACGGAGCTACTCTAGCTTTTAGTATTATAAGTATCTAAGAAGCTTATACTAATTCTAATATTAATTAGTATTATTAACCCATCGTTATACTACCTCCTATAAACTTTATTATAGGGAAGATATATAGGTTATTTCCCTTATTTAAGCTCTCTTAATATAAGCACGTAAAAATATCCTTAGTCCTTAGTATTAAGATTAGGGTATACTACCTATCGGGTATATTATATAATCTTACTAACTTCCCTATATTGCTTTTAACTAGTATATTATAATCCTTAGTATATTTTGCTAAGACCATTATCGGGATATACTAATAGACAGTTCGTCTTATAGGTATCTATTTATATTCTAGTTTATCCTAAAGATAATATAAGTATAACAGATATACGTAGCCGAACTATAAGATATCTTCGTATTATAGTATATTAGGGTAAAGGCAGTATAAGTCCCCTTCGATATAGTATACTTATCCTAATAACGAAAACTCCCGACTTATAATTATAATAAGTTATTCTACTATTAAAATATCTTCTCTATACTATTTATAGCATAGGAGCTATTCATCCTCTAGATTAGGGAATTCTATATACTTATTGTATTCTAAGGAAGTATCGCTATTCCCTTTATCTTAGGTAGTACCCTATTATTCAGGTAGTTATATTCTGAATTCCCAATCTCTATTCGGTAGTATCTACGGAATAACTTCTCTATTATCTTCGGGGTACTAAGTTATAGATCCTTGTAACGAATTCTAGGGGAAGTCGAAGTTCTATTCTTACGAGGCTAGTACGATTAGCTCGCGTTTAGCCATTACCAGCGATCTAACCTTAGCCCCTAGGTACTATCTAGATCTATCCTTATCGGATTTATGCGTTAGGCATACGTCGTCGTAGTATACCGAGAAATATAGTTCTTAGTAGGTTATTTCTACCTTACTTATTACTTAAGCCCTTTACTCTAGGACTAGCTTCTAAGAAGACTTCTTCTTCTAGGAGCATTTATTAGCGAAGTATCCTAGCTTCCTATAAGTATAATATATTTTCTAAGACTTATTATCCCATTAAGTAGTATCGAGGTCCATAGGTCTACTATAGTTACTATAAGCTATAGAGCAGTATCGGTAGGGTCTTCCTTAATTAGTACGTAGAGTATAAGTTCTTAATCTACGATTCCCTTTATTACCTCGCTCTAGGTATCGTTAGTAATAATAGTTATTAATCTTGATTACTATTTCTACGTATTTATCGAAGTCGTTTAGTTTATTAACCTTACTAAGTTTATCCTTAACTTCTTCTCGGAGTCTATTATAAAAGTATTCTATAAGAGCGTTCTCTCTAAGGTTAAGTTTAGTAGCGAAGTAACGAAACTCTCTTACGTAGTATATAGCTAATCTAGTTTATCGTAGAGTCTTTAGATATTGTATAGCGGCCCTCTCTTTATCTAGGTCTCCAAAGGTATTCTTAAGGCGCTCTTCGAAGGCTTCGTAACTAACGAAGGTATTGTTAGTTTCTTTATCTCTCTATATATCGTTCTTATAATTAAAGTAGTTGCGTAAGGTAGGCTCCTACTATTCAAAAGCTTTTTTAGTAAGAAGGTTTCCTATATAGAGGATCTACGCAGTAGGTCTAGTAATAGATATATTAATATATAAGTAGGCCTTAGCCTAGGTTAGGAAGGAACGAACGTTGCCCTTCTAACCGTTATAGGGTTTAGGCTTTAGAAACTTAGGCTAACCGTAATGCCTAATAGGCTAGTTGTTAACTTAAGCCCGAAGTTATTTAATCTCAGTTCTTATCTACGTAAGGAGTTACGCAGGGTTCTACGTATATCCGCTAGCTAAAGATAATATACTGCTCGTTAGTTATTAAGGGTAACTTACCGAACAGGAGTAATTAAAATATAACGGAGCGTCCTTTAGGGATTCCGAAGTAGGTTTATTACTTCTAGGAAGGTAGGTTAAGTTAACCTAATTAAATAGTATATCTTCTATAAAGGTAGTCTGTAGGAAGCTTTAAAGACTTCCTAATTAATAAGTAATAATTAACTTAGATTAATTACTAGAGATCTAGCTATCTACTATAGTAATAACCGTGATTTATATATCTGTCTAGCTCTCTATTAATCCCTTAGATTACTATAGCTTACGCAGTAATCCATAGTAATCCGGCTTACTTAGATCACGCCCGTAATCCCAGTAATCCATTGTACCTTTTCCCCTATTAGTCCGGGCCCTACTTATTGTAACAAGCATTAAAGCTATCGTTCCGACCTTTCTTCCGTAGGCTGTGTAACCGTAGCTACCTCGTCCCTTTGGCTGTGCATCATCCTGTCCTTGTACTAGGCCTCCGAATGGGCCTTGCTGTTAGTTTGTAACAGCCGAGCTGAAGCAAGTACCGCGCCGTCCTGTAGCTACATGTAACGGAGGTCCTATCAGGGATTCCGAAGCAGCAAATCTAGGTTTGCTGCTTCCTAGAAGGTAGGTCAGGTTAACCTGTCGAATAGTATGTCACAAGGTAATTCCGTTAGAAGGCTTTGAAGACCTTCTCGTCAATCAGTAACAAGATTGAGACTTAGATTGATCACTGAAGATCTGGCTATCTACTCTAGTAATGACTGAGGTATATATATCCATCCAGCTCTTTATTGATCAGTGTGCTCTGTGTGATTAGTCTGCTCTATACAGAGCAGACAGATCAGACAGAGCAGACAGAGCACTTCCTTATTGGTCCGGGCCCCACCTATTGTGACGTGCATTAAAGCTGTCGTTCCGACCTTTCTTCCGTAGGCTGTGTAACCGTGGCTGCCTCGTCCCTTGGTCGTGCATCACCTGTCGGGCGCCTGGCCTCCAAATAAGCCTCCGCCGTTGGTTTGTAACACCATTAACGGGGCCTACTCACGGCTAATTATCCTTATTTCGTTTCGGAAATATAAGCGGGACTATAGAAATACTTGGTTAATAGATTCGGTAGATAGAGAATAAAAGGACGAGAAGTCGAGATTGCTAGTTGATGCTCCAAAGAACAGATCTAGTAAAGCGGCCGAGTATGCTAGCTCTAACGCCTAAGTTCTAGCAAATAAGAGTACCCGTAATCACCAAATCCTTGAATTCTTTTTGAGCGACAACACCACGAGCTTCAACCTATCGTGGACTAAAGCTACAGGTATTGCCGTTTAACCCCCCCAGTACTTCCTCCACTGTGATATTGCCCCCCTGTGCGTCTTCTACCATCTTCTGTAGGACTTGGGCAAATTGGTCGGCGACTATCTGACCAGACGCCTGTGAGATCTCTGGCTCCCAGAAACTAAGAGCGGCCACGATTTCGCCAACTTGGCCCGGCGCGTCTGCTTCCTGTGTAACCTCAAGCACAAAATGATAATCCATTGGGTCAGAGCAGCAAATCTCGTCAAAGCGGAGCCCACTGCCCAGCTGAGAGGCATCCTCGAGAGATGCGGCGGCCACGTTCTTGCCCGGAGCCTCCCCGTTGAATCTTGCTGAAGAATGCTCCCAAATTTGCTCCGGTTGCACGGTACGACGATAATTGACGAGGGTATTAAAGGGTTTTCGGAGGTGACTCTTGTTTACCCTGCCGCCGCTCACCAGGTAGGCCTTTCGGTAGGATTGCAGCATCTCTACTAAAGAGTAGTTGTGGTGCTCCAAACCTCGCACATAGTCGTCATGTATATACTGAACCCAATCTCTCATTGTCTCGCCGGTCGCCGCCAAGCTTACTCGGCATGGCAACACGTTGAAAAGAGGGCCAACGATAGACATCGCCTCGGGTACATGTAGGGCGGGAATACTTCGGCCGTAGACTAGGTATCCAAAATTGATCTCCGAGGCGGTTGGGACCCAGGCGCGAAGCACCATAGCCCAGGCGGCTCGACAAAGTGTTGCTGGCGTGGTCCCGTAGGCTGAGCTGGCTCTGAGGAGACCTGAAGTGCTGACAGCTCCAGCAACTACAATGGTGCGGTGAGTCCTTGTGCCGTCAGAAGTGGAATGGGATGCTGGGGAAAATGTTAATGCAACGGGCAGGAGATCTTGAGACGAAGCATTCTTCAGATACTTCTGCCAGTAGGCTGCGGAGGAGCGTCTCTCATCGAAAAGCAAATGAGAGATGTACTCGCAATATGAAACTGTCCGTGGATGAGGCACGTCGCGATGTGCGAACGTTGTACTCCAGTCTCGGAGGAGATGCTCCATGGCGGTTCCGTCCACGAGCAAATGACTGATATCCAACCTACAGAAAACGTCTCCAGTCCTCCCACTCTGGCAAAGTAGGATACGATGCCAAGGCGTGTTATGGGCATATTCAAACGGCTTAGCGGTCTTCAGTGCTCGAATTGCATCAGGAGAGTCATCTTCAATCTCGAGGATTGCTGTAGCCGTCACCACATCCCTCAGAACGACTTGGTATGCTGTCTCTCCGTCTGCCGCAAAACGCAACACAGTACGTAAGATGCTGTGGCGATCAACCATTTCTTTCCATGCCCGAACCACTTGTGAGGGATCGGAATTGGTTACTTTCGCGGATGGTGTGAGCTTCCAGTACCATTGGGCTTGATAGAAGCCCAACCCTTTGCAGTGGCTCTGCAGCAGGTCCAGCTGCATTGGCGAACAGGGATAGACGTCTTCGATATTCTGCCTGGGCAAACCTTGAAAGAGATGATCTAGGTGGCATGGGTCTCCGACGTACAGCGGAAAGTCCAACGCTGCAACATCTGCGTTCGAGGCGGCGCAAGTGCTGGCAAATTCAAGCAATACGCCACGGAGTTTTGACACCCACTCCACCATGCCGCTCTGTTGAGGTATGTTTTTGTTCCAAAGAACCTCTACTACCAACTGCCCCTCGTTGACGGACACTTCGACGTTGATCAGTGAAACACGCTGTGCTTTTGGATCGTCGTCGCTGTCGACTAGAGACGGGGAGGGTTTAAATAAACTATCTTGTCGCTCTAAATTTTGGAAGCGCCCGTGGTAATTTAGTGTGATCTCCGGCTTGAGGTCGCGCAGCTCCTCGCTCCAATATTTGGACAGGTATTTAGCTGTGAAGAAGTCCCAGCCGTTGCGCGGAAGACGTCGACGGCATTCTCTCGAAAGACCCAAGCGGGCCATGAAGCTAGCAGCTGCGGGCACCCAGACGGGAGAGATCGTGGTGAACCATCCCACCGTCCGGGATATGTCAGGAGAGTTGGACGGCTGCTGGCGCCCGTGTCCCTCAAGATGGATCACGGCGGATATGCCGAAAATGTCTTGGAAAGACTGTGAGACAGCAGCTATGAAAACATCCAGAGGGTCAATGCCTCGGATGCTCTGGCACTCATGAAGTATTACTTCCAAAGCGTCTGCTTCTAGGCGAAAGCTCCGACTTACAACATCTCGGTACAAGTTCGCTTCGCCGTCCATTTGCCACAAGTGACTCAATGATTGATCTCTCATGGCCTCTGGGGAAACGGGTAGCAGCCCGTGTCCTGGGGAGCACAAGGTTTCTTGGGCGAAACGTGACTGAAAGATGCACCAGTCACGGAAGCTTTGTGCTTTCGGAAGCCTGTCGCCAATGCACTGGGACGAGAGCAATTCCTCCAAGTCATGGAGCAAGATCCTCCAAGACACCAAGTCAACAACAAGGTGATGGGCCGCCAAAAATAAAACATGCTCATTGCAGCCGATATCAAAATAATCGACAGTGAAGACGGGCCCAGATGTGATGTCGATGTTGCTGCGGGACTGCCTCGCAATTTTCTCCGCGTCCTCTCGCAGCCTCACGGCATGATTTGCACAAGTGGGCTTCGCGTCTTTGAAGGGAAGGATTCGTTGGGTCCACGAGTTTTCTGCGTTGCGAGAGAATCTCGCTCGAAGCATCCCATGAGTCTCAACCAAGTGCTGAATCGCGGACTCCAGCCGTGGAAATTCCAGCGCATTGCGACAGGCTAATGTGAAGCTTTGAGTCAGAAGAGCAGTCCCACTTGCATCAAGATCGAGGAAAAGCTTCTGAATTGGCGAAAGAAGGAACTCTGCGTGTGGATCTCCATTGTCGTGACCATTTGTAATGGCGGGCTGTGCATGCGCTGTCACGGGCTGCGATTTGATCGTGAGCTCATGCAACGTCTTAGCGGTGAGAACGTCGTGCACCGATGCCGAAAGACCATTTTGCCGGCAAAGAGCTACGAGCTGTAGGGCAGAAATAGAGTCACCTCCTGACCGCAGGAACGAGCTCTCGGAGTGGATGGCCTCGGCGGGGACGTTGAGGACTCTGCACCAGAGAGACCTCATGAATTCCACAGTCGATTTTAAGTCTCCGCCATTAGTAACTGAGTTTTCGGATGGCCTGTTTGACATCTCGGTGATGATGCGAGACGTGGTGTTGTCGCACTGCTGCAGAAATTCGGCCAGAACTTTTCTATCGAGCTTCGCAGAGGACAACATGGGCATCTTCTCCACCACTACCACCATGTTTGGCATCATGTACGGCGGCAAATGCTGCGAAACCTGCTCTCTGAGCTCGGACACTGTCTCATGTATTGGCTCCCTGCCAGTACTTGAGTCTAGACACATCAGACCAGGTCCACGCTCTGTGAAGGCTGCTCCGGGCGGTTGAGTGGCGAGGGAGAAAATGGCAACCAAAGTCTTCCGGAAAGGCCCCGTCTGGGGATAGAAAACAGCCGCCTCTTTGACGTGAGGGCTTTCCATGAACCGATGCTCGATCTCACCTATCTCAAGCCTTTGTCCATGTATTTTGATTTGAGTGTCTTTCCTGCCGAGGTATATGATCTGGCCTTGGGGATTGTACTGTACAAGATCACCCGTTTTGTAGAAACGTCGGGCTGTGCTCCTCGTAATACATGGCTCCATGTCATCCATTAACCAAGCTGGGTTATGAACAAAAGCCTCTGCAGTCTTCTCAGGACTGTTCAAATATCCTAATTGGGGTTGATTCTGATTAGCTTGACCGCGTGCTGTGCGGATCCTGGATTCGCCTTGGACACGATCTTGGACTTACCTCTGGCCAAAGCAGGTCCTCCCAGTAGCAATTCCCCCACGGCACCAATGGGAACAAGATGGTTGTAGTCCTCAGCATCGACAATCCAAGTCTCAGGTCCCCTACCTGGCCCGATGTTCGTGGGCTCAGTTTCCTTTGTCACATGCGAGTTGATGGCGCTGATGATAGAGCACTCGCTTGGCCCATAGGCATTCATAAGATGCACGCGGTCGGTCCACTTGTCTATGACAGCCCTAGTCAGCGCCTCACCGCCGCAAACGAGTGTTCGTAAGCTAGGCCATTCCTCTGGAAGCATCAAGTTCGCCATGGTCGGCGTCAGAAGAGCCCAAGTTGCCCCGAGACGCTCGGCTGCCCTGGCCAACCCGCCCAGTCTGTCCTGCTCGGCCGGAATGCATACGCACCCGCCAACCGCCAGGACACTGAGACTCTCTAACAAGTATGCATCAAAGGCATAAGAGGCAAACTGCAGGGCCCGCGTCCCTGGCCCTACACGGAGCGTCTCCATCTGCGCTTTGATGTTAGACGTATAAGCGCCATGCTCAATGATAACGCCCTTGGGCTTGCCTGTTGAGCCGGAAGTGAAGATAGCGTAGACCGGATTCGAAGGATACACGTCCCGAGGCTCGAGGATGCTGCAGCTCGTCAAGATATCCGTCATATTGTGCGCTGATACAACGCAGGTTGGCCTGCCATCCGCTATGCGTTGGCATAGCTCGTAGTGCTCTGGTGAGCAGACGATGAGTGCGGCGTCCACATCTCTGACGATACCACGCAGACGGTCTTGTGGGTGTGTTGACTCGATGCTAACGATAGCAGCTCCCGTCTTGAGGGCGGCGAGCATAGATACTGGCTGCAGGAACGTCTTGGACAGGCAGAGGACGACGAATCTTTCTGGCGCGCAGGCGGGCGCTACACTCAGGTAGTGGGATGCGAGACAACCAGACCACTCATCCAGTTCCTGGAACGTGAGCTCACCATCCCAGGCACATACTGAGGGTGCATCGGGACGCTTGGTGACCATGCGAGAAATCATATCAGGTATGCAGCTGTCCGCTGGCGTTGGCTCTGGATGACGCCACGCGCAAATTTGCTGGATATCGTACGCGCTGCACCAAGAGAGGCGTCCGACGGGAACATCTGGGTGGCGAAGAAAATTTGACAGCGTCTTGTCTAGAGTGTGCGCTACTGATAATATGTGCTGCTCGGAAAACTTGGAGTCCCAGAAGCGAAATTCCACGGACAATGCATCCCCCCTCTTCCATACATGCAGAGTCAGGTCGTACTTTGCAGGTATGTTGTTAGTGCGATAGTATCAGACTAGAAACGGACAATCTGCTTACCTCGCTGGGATCGTAGACATCCTCAACCTCGATAGCCAGTCCAGACTGGGAGTCTTTTATGTCTGTCTTATATACGACTTCTTGCGTGACCACGGTGTTGAACAAGCCCTGGCCTGTTGTCCTCGAGGCGAGCTGCTGAACTTGGCCAAGGGTCAGTGTTTGGTGACTCATGCTCTCTTGCATGTCATCTTGGATCTCTTGGATCAGGCGCAAGCTTGTTGTCTCCTGATGAGTGATGGAAGCGCAGCAGATCATCATATTAGCAATGGGGCCGACCGCCCCGTGTACACCATCGATAGGCAGATCACGGCCGGACGAAAGGTAGCCAAAAGCGACCCTACCCTTGCCCGTATAGGTCTGCAGCACCATCGCCCAAGCTGCGTGAAGCAACGCCGTGATGGTGTGTCCGCGAGACTGGCAGAATTGACTCAGGCTCTGAATGCTGTTGATAGGCAGACGCACCGAGCGCAGGACCGGCGTGGCGTTGACAGTGACCGAACTCTCGCACGGGAGGATACAAGGGTCGAGGTCGCGAAGGTAGTCTTTCCAAAATTGCGTTGAAGGCTCAGCTGGGGTGGATTGAACATATCGAAGATAGTCTCCAAATGGCATTGCCCTGAGCGAGGTGCCGACGCCGGCAGCGACCGTGGACAAATCCTGCATCAGGATTGCCAGTGAGCTTCCGTCTATTGCAGCGTGGCTAATGTGCAGACAGCAGCAGAGAGCCTCGTTGGCGGTTGTAGGGCGGATGACGAGCCTGTGCATGGGCTGGCCTGGGCTGCCAAAAGACCCTTGCTGTGCTTGCGGCTGCTGCTCTCCCAACGTAGGTACTGTCATATCACCATGTCCATTCTCGAGAATATGAGTGCCTGCGCTGGCTGAACGGAGGACCACTTGACCGAATCCTCCGCGGCCATCGAAGTCTTCCACAATCACGGTGCGGAGGATCGAATGTCGGTCCACGAGCTTGTTCCATAAGTCCCGCAATTCCTCTGCGGTGATCGCTTTGCCTGGCACTAGAGAGCGAACGTTGAAAGACCAGCGGATGTTATACAGGTCCGGGTTGAGGAGCTTGCTCATCCAGATGCCCTGCTGCATAGGGCCTAGCGGGAGGACATCCTCAACATCAGATTCGTTTAGCCCCAGGGCTGGCAGTTTAGTCTTCACAAACGCCTGCAAGCCCTCATATCCCCCAGGCAATAGAGGAACATCGCTGAGAGTCAGGCGTCTGGAGGAAACAGCCAGTCTTTGGGCAGCACTCTCCATCAGAGCGGCAGCTGTTGTGATCCAGTGTCGTAGCCGCTCCTTATGCTTCATGCCTTTGTTATAACAAAGGCTGATGCGCAGCCTGTCGCAGGTGATGGTCAAGGCGAGTTCGAGCAGTGCTGGCCGAGGCACGTTAGGGCCCCCCTCCTCCGTAGGTTGAGGTCCCATCGCTGTGAACGGCTTGAATTTGGCACTAGAACGCTCTAATTGCTGATATTTTCCAAAGTAGTTGAATATGATTTCCATCCTGTCAGCGAGAGATTCTGTATGGCCTGTAGCCACGGCAGAAAACCATGTGCGTCCATGATCGCCGAACCCGTGACGGATATCTTTGGCGCGGGCGATTGTCTCTATCACATCCAGCCATTCAACATCGATTCGCACGGGAAACATGGATGTGAACCAACCGACTGTGCCAGACCAGTCTGTGGAATCGTTTGGTATTGATTCTCTGCCGTGACTTTCGCAAAAGAAGGCTGGTGTTCGTCTCTCCGGGAATGTCAGACAAAAAGCGTGGATGAGAGCGCCTATCATAATATCCGTCGCTCGAGTGGATAGCGCCACATTGCTTTCGCCCAGGAGCATAGCTGTTGTTCCCTCACCAATGTCGCAGTGCCACGACTTCATCTCGCTGAAGACGTTTGATCCGTATACCCCCCAGAAATCTTTTGCGTTTGCTGGTCCACAGGCCCCCTCGACTTGATGCATCTCAACGCTGCTGGTTAGTTGTGATACCTGCGACCATATCTGGAATGACGGCGGAGCCGCAAGAACGGGCAGCGACGGCGCGTCGTTGTTAGAATGTGAGACGGAATGCTGGTTGGCAGTGCCCGCAATATCTTCCAAGTCATGAAGGATGATTCGCCACGAAACAAGGTCCATGACAAGATGGTGTGCAGTTAGGTATACCAGTGGGCGTTTTAGCGAAGAACTTTCAAGAATCGAGACATGGAAGACGGGCCCGGTTGCAATGTTGAGATTGGAACGATTCTCGCACAGGATTTGGGGAAGTTGACTGGCATGTGTGAAGATGTGAGTGCTGAAGCCGTAGGCATGGGGTTTATAAGGGGGTATGATCTGCTCCCAGCCCCCTCCATCTTGCCTCTGGCGGAAGAGAGCGCGCAGCATTGAGTGGCGTTTTAAGAGGGCTTCGACAGAGTTGCACAAACCCTGATGATCGATGTCGCCGAAATACTCGAGTAAGATACTCTGCGTGTATTCGTTGCTTCCTTCTGGAGAGGCTTTGAAGAACATTTTCTGAATTGGAGACAATTTGAACGCCACGTCTTCCTGTTCCACCCATTGGTGTTGGTTGGATCTCTGGAGAGTAGTATCACCGCTACCACGGCAGGCTGTTAGTTCTGTAAGACTGTGACTTCTCATCACGTCCCGGACACTAAAGGAAAGTGTCGTGTTGGCAAGACAGCGAGCACGGAGCGCCATGGCAGAGATGGAGTCCCCTAGCACTCATCAGTACACTTGTAGCTAGGGGTCATTCTGAGGCATGTGGCCTACCTCCAAGCATAACAAAGGACGATTTGACGTCTATCTTGTCTTTTGAAAGGTTGAGAACATGTGCACAAGCTTCCACGAGGCCTTGTTGCTCGTGGGACATTGCTTGCCAGGAGCCCATAGTCGCATCTTGGTCTTCTAGAGGAAGATTCTGGACTTCTGCTAGCTGCTCTTGGCTCAGATTTTCGACCCATGCCTTGAGACTTTTCCTGTCAAGCTTTCCAGATGTCAGCAGCGGAACACTCTTGACGACGATCCAGACCGGGGGAACCATATGCGCAGGAAGTTGGTCTGACAGGAGGCTGCGAAGCCGAGCCACTTGCTCTGATGCTACTTTCTGATGTCTGTCATCCACAAAGCTAATGGTGGATGATGACCTGGATCCATGGCTATCAGGGGAATCGATACCACGCAGCGTGAGCACCGCTACTAGGTTCTCGTTCCGGGGACCGCATGTCGGAAATAGTACAGCAGCGTGTCTGATCTCGCAATCCACGTTCAAGTAGTGCTCTATACCTGCGAGCTCGATCCGCTGGCCGCGGAGCTTGACCTGTGTGTCTTGGCGCCCAATCAATCGAATGGATCCGTCGGGGTGAAATCGAGCCTGGTCTCCACTGAGATAGAACCGCCGGTGAGGATACCGTTCCTCACCCGCCGGCATCATCGCTGTGGCCCAACGGGGTGGTTCGATGAAAGCGGCACTCGACTTGACTTCATCCCCGAGGTAGCCGTCAGATACAAACGGACCCTCGAAGAGCAGCTCGCCAACACTGCCGAGGGGAAGGAGTCTATTAAAGTTCCGGGGATCAACAATCCACACGTGCCCTCCCAGCGGCCGCCCTACGTCGAGGGGGTGCGAACTAGGACTGAGGGAGTCCGTGGCTGTCGTGAAGATAGTCACTTCTGCCGGGCCATAGATGTTCATCAAGCGAACTCTTGGGGCCCAGTCCTCGATCAACTGCCCAGTGGCGTTCTCTCCCGTCAGCGCCAATGTGTCAAGGCTCTTGGAAACCTCTGATGGCTGCAAGAGCCGTGCCACTGTGGGTGTAAGTTCGGCCTGATTGGCGCCCAAGCTGATTATTGCACCTTCCAAGTCGTCTAGCCTTTGAGTTTCCGATGGTATGCAGACGCAACCACCTGTCGTCAGCGGCACAAACATGTCGCTAATGCAGTTGTCGAAAGTGTGCGACGCAAACTGTAAGTGACGGCGCCTTGGCCCAGGCCCCACGAATATGGGCATCGTGGCCTTGATGCTTGAGCAGTAGGATTCGTGAGACTGAATAATAGCCTTCGGCGCACCTGTGGAGCCAGACGTAAACACTACAAAGGCCGGGTGACGCGGCGTGACAGGGGTTTCGAAGCATCTGGAGCTCGCCCCTGATTGCGTGAGTTCCAAAAGGAGTTCGTCAGAAAGTTGAACAACGTTCAAGTCCATGTCCGCAAGCAACTCCCTGTGTTTAGGTTGCGTAATGGCGATAATGGCATGGAGCTGGTCAGTCATAGCTCGAATTCTCGCCGGGGGGTGAGTAGGATCGAGGGCTGCACAAGCGCCACCAGCCTTGAGAACGGCTAAGTTTGCCACAGGATACCACTTGGACTTCTCAAAGCATAGAGGTACCAGAGTGCCTGGCCCCACGCCGAGGCCTGTCAAGTGGGCTGCCAAGATTCCGGACAGATCAGAGATCTGTTGGTAGGTGAAGCTTCCATCCCACGCAGAAATGGCATCTTTTCCTGGAGTTTTCATCACCTGATCCATCATAAGCATGATGAATATTGGGGAAGTGGAACATACGCAGGGACCAGTGATTCACTTACCTGTCTTTCCACTAAGACATGGACGCAGTCCTGCACAGTAGGGATGATTGGACTATTCCAGCCGTGGAACGTAGAAAAGTCGTGCTCGCTGACTACATCAAGGCTTGCAAGCGGTGAGGAGAGCGCCGAGTTCATGATTCTCTCTAGCAATTCGCTGACCGTGTGGGCACAACTGACAGCCTGGCTTAGGTTGATGCAAGAGGCGTTGTACAGAACGTGGATGTCTCGAGACTTTCCACCTATACAGAGTGCCAGAACACTCTGTTCAACCAATTAGCTGTGGAAGACTTATTTCTAATCTCCATCACGGTAGTTTGTGGATGGTTATGTAATGCATATGCGTCTCAATGAAGACCACGAAGACTTACACTGCCAACTAAGGGGGAAGGTCGGGGTCCATCTGTGTAGCTCTCGATCAAGGCGGCATTGCAAATTTCATTTAGGCCGGGTGATTTGATTGAAGCCAACAGCGCGTCAAATGACTCAGTGAGGTAGGTTTGGCTGCTCCGAGCATCTTTCTCTACCGCCGTGAGAGCCTCCGCGATGCTCATGTGCGGTTCTAGCACGGTATGGCAAAGCCCATGAAGGATAGTATTTTGCTGAGTGTGGTGCACGGCGAAACAGATATCGTCTGATCCTGTATAGCAGGCTAGAACGATGGCCCAGGCCGTGCGCATGACGCTGGTGGTCTTGAATCCGTGCCGTTCCGCAAATGCCTCCAGCTTGGCAAAGTCGCGGAAGGGCAGCAGATATGACCTATCCAGCGCTTGTGCGTCACGGGCATTATCCAGCTTCCACGGAAGTAAGCTTTGTTGCACTCCAGATACATACTGGTTCCAGTAATGTTCTGCAGGGTTGAGGGAGCCCATGGTGGTAGTAAAGATGAGTCGAAATGGCCGCTGGAATACCTAGCTAGCATGAGAAAGTCAACGATGGTTGCGGCGCTCGAACTTGGGTGCAAACTGAAGAATTGTTGTTGCCTGGCTCTTCTCATACAGTGGAACTCATGTACGGCCTCCAGGCTCGTTGTGTGCGGAAGGCAATCAACGGCCAGAAAAGGCTGCACTAAGAAGTCCTGCGTGCAAATACCACTGATACCTAACAGAGTCACAAAATCGACATCCAAGAGCTTCCGATGCACAAAATTGAATGCTCCAACAAATGACATGCAATGCAATGCGTTTCACAAATTGACAGTCGATCTCGGTTGCTACGAATTTATTCGTGTAGGGCGAAGTTAAGTACACTATCCAGCTGCAGCATACTGTCAGCAATAGTAGGTTTTGTAGCGGTACAAGAAGATGAGCCACTTTGCCCATGATTCTTTGTTGAATGAAGCCCGGACGCTGTACATGAACTCCTCTGTAACTGTCCCGTGGGATAGGCCGATTTTGGAGCCAAAACAGCCGCGTTTGGCGAGAGGATTTCTGCAACATTGACACATCATCCAGTAGAATTCACATGTGTTGTTGGCAATAGGTCAGGATTGTGTCAGAAGATGGTGGAGATGCTTTCTAAACTTTCTATCTACAAATTACAGTCCGGGGGTATGTGTTCCTTCCAATACGACTCTACCCTTGCCAGTGGGCCTGCGAAAAAGCGCGGTTGATCTCATGCTTACATGCGCAAGGTCATACATCTGCATTTACCGTAGACCTCGACCCAATTAAATCTTGTCCCGGTTCGCTACCAAGAAATATTCGGGCTTTGAGCTGACAGCCTGAGCGGCGGGGCTGTAATGTAACCTCCCTATTGTTATGAACACCATTCTCTTTCAGGTGGAAGCCGATCGCCTTGATTTCACTCGGAGCAAGTGCTCCCTCAAAGATGAGACGGGGGGAGTCTTTCCAAAATGCGCAACTAGTCCCGACAGGCGTAAACAGGATTCCTGAATGGACATGAAGCCCATTGGAACAGGAACTAAGCATCATGTTCCTTGCGCAGCTGGGGGGCTCCATTTTGGACGCTGAGGGACAACTCATCTGATGGTTGATTGGGAACCCTTGCCCCTTCGGGGTCGAGATGTTGGCAAAACTTGCTTTTACTTCGCAGCCAGTCTCCGTAGCGAATGAGGAGAAATGGTGCGCAAGCCAGGAGTAGGCTCACGAACGCGAGCATGCTCGATGCCCACGCCACGCCGAGGCGAGTGTACATTTTATCCGTGCAAAGCGGCAAGAGTACCGCAAACAAACTCCTACTGAAAGCAGAGGAAGCCATAGCGGAGGCGGCGTAAACCTGATAAGCATCTGTCAGGTAGTTCAGAAGCGAGATAAAGGTGAGCTCTATGCCAATGCCGAACGGCAGACCAGCAAGCGTGGGCACTATCCAGTGTACGTCGCTCCGGGCCGCCCATCCCTACGTCATACCGGTTGTCAGTGTTCGCAATGATCGCGATCCGGATTCCATCAGCCGCCAGCACTCACCAGCCAGAAAAGGGCAATTACATGCAATGGCCCACCTAAGCATGCAAGAGGAAGGCGGCGATACTCTTCGTGTTGGGCCCACGAAGCATTACGGCGAATCACACGTTGCAAGATGCCATCGTATGAGACGGAGATGAAGCATGCGGCGGCGGCTCCGACGCCGACTGGGTGTTGATGTTAGTGCAATGAACGGTGTGGCCGCAGGACGAGTGGCTGCAGCTTCCCACCTGGTAGCAAAGGCAGAGCCGCGATGCCGGTAGACATGCCGTATGTGCCTGTGGTTGATCAGCAACCTAGCGTCGCTACTGAAAAAGTGCAGAGCAGACTACCTTGGAAAATGTACGGGTAGGCAACGAAGAACATGTAGAACAAAGCGTACTCGAAGGCGAGGTATACGCAAACGGCGAGAACGATTGGCTCGGCAAAAAGCCGCATGGGCCTGGCCAGGGTAACGAGAACGACATCTCGGCCAGTCCGTGGGTGTAGCTCGATGGGCGCAAACGTATTTGCTGACGGATCAGCGCGGCGGAGCGCCTTCGCTTTCTGGGCTAGGATGACCGGGGCGAACGTTTCTGTCCACGAGGTGAGGATCACGACTCGCGACTGACGTCATGGAATGCAGGCTGCTTTTCGTACCTGGCAAAAGGAGCAGTGCTGGCCAGCAGACACCGGCAAAAATGAGGGCAATCCAAAAGGTCCATCTCCAGGACACTGGAGACACGAAGCCGGATATTATGGGGCCGAGGACAGGGGCAACTGTCGTGCTCTAGGCATCGTAATGCCGTCAGCATGTGAAGTCACAAGGCCCACAGTGGATGCAAGACAACGGGGTGGATTAGCTTGCTGTGAAGACGAGGTACTCACTCACCCCGATTAGCACGGCTACCGCACGACCTCTGTAGACAGGATCGTGGTAGAGATCGGCATACACGCCGGCGACGACCGATATTGGCGCCGATGCGCAGATTCCGGCGAGGAGGCGGAAGACAATGAAGGCTGGCCATGTAGGCGACAGACCAGAGGCGAGCGTGAAAAGTGTGAAGCCGAAAAAGGAGGGCAGGAGGACGATGCGGCGACCGAAGGTCTCGCTAAGGGGACTGAACAATGGAGGCCCAAACACGTAGCCCAGGAGGTACATGGAATTGGGAAGGACGAGCTCCTCCGGGTTCGTCACGTGAAAGTCTCTCTGCAGAGAATCGGTCGCGCCGCTCGCGAGCGAAGACCCTAGCGTGCTGTTCACAACAAGCAGGACTCCGAGGACAAGGATGAAGCATTTCCGCGCCTTTTAGCGAGGTGGATGATTGGAGTCAGCTTCCCAGTTACTCGCATATTCCGCCTGGAGAGACGACTTACACTAGACCAGTTCACGGCTTCGGCGGGGTCCTGGGTCTCGAAGCTAAGCACCAGTGCGCCCCCAGGCATCTGAGGCCGGGGCGACATCTCGCTTTCCGGGGGGGCCATTGCTTAGCCGGCCACAAGGTTGGGGAATCGAGTGGAGTGGACACAGGGCTTCCCGGCGGGAGGAGACGGGATGTATGACGTCTAAAATAGGCGCCTCGGTCCGCAAGTCCACTCACTCACGCTTGTAATGAATCCGCCCAATTCTGATTTTCCCCGCTATGTCAGCCGAGACGTCGGCCAACATAGCGGCAGGGAGCGAGAGGGGGGGTCCATCTCAGCCGTCTTCCTTTGGTGGACTCGCTCCGCAAGACTACAATATTACTCTTACACAAACTTTGTTTATTTTAACGCCAAAATAACGCAGAAGATGGAAAACAGTTTGAAAGTTTATAGTGACAATTGCGGTATTTCTGATGTCGGGCAATACTTTACTTTCGTATATTCTTAGCTATTGGGTTACATGTACCAAATCATGATCGCGACCTCAATACGATTCCCCAAGAGCTATATATCCAAGGCATGTACAATAGCTTCAAGAAGCGCTTGGTACGAGATGCAGCCTCACGGCTTCGGGTCGAAGGAATGGACAGGGGAGTGGTTGATGGCGTATCTGGATTGGACTAAGGCAAAAGATGGGCGTGTAGAAGCTCTAGTCGCCGAGAAAATGGGAGACCACCCCGTAGCAATAGGAGGAGGGGCGTGAAAGAGAACCGGCGCAGAATAGAGTCAGATAGCCGGGTTCAACAAGCGATGTACTCGGCAGCTGGTGAGGCGGGGGATCTTGTTATGTCAGAGATTAGAGCATTGCAAATTCTAGTCCGATCCGGATCGTTAACCGCTACGAGATAATGCTGAGTTCGTGAGCTCCACCGCGAGCGCGCAAAGTCACAACGGCCGAACCAATGATGGTTGGTGTGCTGACATACATGGGCACCCACGTGCCCATGTATCAGTCGTCTTCCAAGGAACGTGCATGGCGAGCCTGCACAGCCTCGTGTAGATCTCTGAGCAAGCGACAGCCGGATACTGAAGATCCATTGACGGACCAACAAATTAATTCCATGGTACAGAGCCTCCCTTCCTTCCAATCCCGGAGTGAGTGATCAAATGATGGTACAAGCTACCGCCGGTCTCACCGGTGTACTTTGGTCCGGGCTCGGAGTGGATTCTGGGTTGTCGGTGCTGGCTCAGATCAAGCATTACGCGGGTTTTGCTGTGGGGTTGCGTACGAACATCTTCCAGTTTGTTACTTATCCCATTCTTGATAGATCCCTCGGTACGTGATACATGCAAATCAAGCATTGTCAATCCGTAAGGCGTGGCCACAGAGCATCCCCACCTTCGACGAGAACCAACTAGAAACGATATCATCAGAAAGCTTGTTTGGTGTTGGATGGGTCCACGTTCTCAGCAGGGTAGCGGCCGGATTCTGCATGAGACCATGTCAGTTGTCGAGCCCGACAAACTTCTTACTTTGTATCTTAGTCACTTCTAACTGCGCTAAATTGCTCATCATAGAATTGATGCATAGGATGTTGTGGGCCACTACTGTCAGTCGTCGTGATGATCACATGTCGCTCAAATGAAGAAGAAGGAATCGGGCAAGTGAGATACACCTAAGCTTGCCATGCATGCTAGGTGTTTGTCGTGACGTCTGAGAGACGCGGCTTGGATATGGGAACGTGCGCTAGCTGGGGGCTCCGCAACGAGGTCCCTGGCACCAATATCTTGCAACTGGCGTGTTTCCAACTCCCTGCATTGGACCAATGAACGGCGCACGACACTCCTGCATCTGAAGGATTCGTGTTCGACGGACTTGACACTGCAGGAAACTAGCACTGCCATTCGAGCACACAACAAATGTCGCATCCCATTTTTATCCCACCTCAATGCTGACTCGAGTACATTATTGCCTTGACAACGTGGCCACTATGCATGTTGCATCTGTGAAGAATACGCTTGTAGCAAGCCCCTCTTGTTCCCGTTACATCATTTATATTTCGGGTTTTCAGTTCCAAAGTATGAGGGGTTAAGCATACTCGCCAATGTTCTGTAGTCCAATTTCAGGCACAGTTCATTGCTGCAATTGAACCATACGCCATGAATGCAAATCAAACTGTTCGCACGCTGGATTTCAGCGAGTTCGTCGGATCCGGAACGGACTTGAATCGCCAAAAAATATTCTGCGAGGATCTTATTCAGTGTCTGAGCAATGTGGGCTTTGTAAAGCTCATTAATCACGGGATTAGCGAACAGGAGCTCCGGGACATCTTTGGATGGGTGAGATAAAACTACAAGCCATCTGAACGGCGCGATAATCAGCTCACATGCATCGGACAGAGCGAGCGATTCTTTTCACTTCCGCTTCTAGCTAAGCAAAAGGTTGCGCATCCACCTCAGGCCAACCCGCACCGTGGCTATAGCTATGTCGGGCAAGAGAAGCTTTCTATGGTGAAAGACTATGAAAAGGGGAGACGCAACGCTGAATACGTTTACGACGTCAAGGTGCTGCCTCAGCATCCCAACCGTTGATGATGATATTGCGCTGACCCATTTCGCAGGAATCCCTTGACATCGGGCCTGCATCTGATGATCTTTACCCAAATAGATGGCCAGATGAAGCTGATATTCCAGGCTTTCGGAATAGTATGGAGACGTTCTATGAAAGCTGCCATCATGTTCATCAGGCAATTCTTGAAGCATTGGCAGTTGGCCTGGGCTTTGGTCCGTCATTCCTACGGAACCTCTGCGAGCAGAACACTTCGGAATTGCGCTTGAATCACTATCCTGGGTGTGACGCTACCAGACTTCCCAAGGGCTCTAAGAGGATATCTGAACATACAGACTTCGGCACCATCACGTTGCTATTCCAGGACTCGGTTGGTGGACTGGAAATCGAAGATCAACACCACCCAGACCACTACTTTCCTGTACCCTTGAATAATCAATCGGAGATGATTATCAACATTGGTGATTGCCTTCAACGCTGGACTAACAATAAACTCCGTTCGACAAGTCACCGCGTGGTTTTTTCCCAGGATAAATCGGTCTCTGCCGAGGATAGATACTCAATTGCCTATTTTGGGAAGCCGAACCGTTCACAAGATGTTGGCACACTAGTGGAGTTCCTATGTGATGGCGAGACGCCAACATACTCGCCGGCGACCGCGTGGGAATACAATCAGAGAAAGCTTGCATTGACATACTGAGCACTTTGGAGGAATTCTCGTATCCATTTTATCGCTCTCGAATAGAGTTGAGACGAAGTTTGTCAAGATTGGGGTGGATGCCGCGAGTATGGGGCGTCTGAACTTGGCTAAGTTTGCTTCATATCTCGTCCAAAAACACGGCGAGACTCTTTCATATGGGTGATCCCCGGAATTTTCGCGACTGTTCGAAGGTCCTTATACCTGTATGTAGCTGCGCTTCAAGGTCGAAAGGGGCATGTCTTCTAGGAGGAACCTCTACATCCTTCGTTGGCACTACCAATCGGAGCAACTTATATGAATCTTATGTGAATTATGAATGGCGAGATCTCATCCCGCACTCAGAGCATTTGAAACATGCCCCTCTCGACAGAATCATCATTCTGCAATTATGAGCCGATTTATGTGAAATGACTCATCGAATTCCTCGGCGACCCGCGACTCTTAACAACTCACAAAACCAACAAGCTGAAGACAGTTAATTTAGGCAGCCGTGAGGCTTCCTCCACACGGAATGCGTTCACCGATCAACAGAGCGGGTCGCATGGTGACATGGTGGCCGAAGAAAATGAATATAATTTATTCAGTGTGTTGTGGGTCTGAAGGATCCTGTCAAATGCAAAGACGTCTCGGGTGCCGTCCACCGCTCCTGAGCGAGGCTCGAGTGCAGGCACTGAAAGCCCCTTGACGTCTTGTGCCTCGGCGGCAAAGGCAAGCTTTCTAGTTCTGTTGAAGAACAGAGCCCTCAGAGTTACTGAGGTGCAACAATGTCACACTTGCAGGCCATCAGTTGCCTCTCTTCGGCTGTTCATTAGGCCCCGTACCTTACACAATGAATAAAGTGGAATTTGTCCATGTGGACTTTTTAGAACCAGGTGTATGTTTTGCGGTTATTAGACAGAACTCCTCTGGATGCCAAGCGATTGTGGCGCCATTCGTGCGAAAGCTTCGAGTTCGATGGCACTCCGTCGCTGAGGCTACAAGTATCTGTATCCTCTAACGGGAGAAGACCCATGGCAATAAAGACATGTCAGCACCCGGTCCTGAGGCGCCGATCCGTGCTGTCCAGCAAATTCCATCGCATTTCCACTCTCAATCGCGCCCTCCTCATTCATAATCACTTCCTGAACTGCAAACCCTCCATTTCGATCAATTCTGACCAGATTCCTGCTCCCGCAGTTATCATACTTCACTATGCTGCACTGCACTTATTTTAAACTTTGCGCCATCAAGCAGCAAGAAAAACACAATTCGGTCGCAATGCCCGTCACAATTTTGCCACAGCCAGACAAAGCGGGCACGTATCGGGGTTTCCTTCAAGAGTCAACGGCACAAGGACTACTGCGCTATGCATCCCCCCGCGATAAATATCGACGGATATTGCGAACATCATTCACAGATGAACAAGACCGCATAGTGCCATGTACCAATGGCTTCGTGAAAACGGTTCTTCAAGCCTGGCAACAAGATTAACACCTTGAATTGCGTCCTGACGATGTATGGCTCTCCATATTATCGCAGCTGAGCTTTTTTGTCAATGGCCACGCTGAGGAGCTGCGCCAAACCTTCGTTACGCACGATGGCCGGCGCGAAGCTACCATAGACATGCGTCCTCAGACTCTAGATTCAATCGACATCGGCGTTCTGGCCCAGGACCTAGCAGGGCTGGTACGCTCCAAGCTCAAAACGCCAGACCTAGCTGACTGGCTTCTGCGCGACTTCAGCACGACGCTGCCGCACGATCGTTCGACGGCCGCAGCCATGTTCCTCGGCACCATGAGAGAGTACTTTGACTTTGGCATCGAGTTGGGCTGCGGTTTCCCGTCAGTCACACTTCATGGGGAGCGTGAAGATTGGGTCGACTTGGCGCATCGGGCAGCGCGGCTTGCGAGTCTTGGTGATGGGCCCGCGGAATTGTCTCGTTGCCTCTCTGTCACTCTAGGAAACATGGTCGCCAGCTTTGACCGACCAGATGATCCTGATGTTCGCGATTTCTGGATGCGAGCTAGCCACTCTGCGGGCGCTGACGCATCAAGTAATGTCATTACACTATCCGGGTGGCTCACGGCGTTCTGTTGGTGGAATGCAGATGGAAGCAGTATGACAGTGTACGAAGACCACGAGCTTCGGCATTTGTGGGATCCCCACGGGCCGGATGATTGGCCAAGACTCGAGCTGGGTGGTGTCAAATTTCCCGTCGTCAACATGAACGAGATCCCAGCCGGTGTCACCAAGGTGTTGATCCGCTTATATCAAAAGGACAAGCAGTCCGAGCCATTGAGTACTGAGCTCGTAGCAGGTTCCATGGGTATGAGGTTCACTGATGCCGCGAATAGCAAAGTGCAGCCTGCATCAGGATGGTGGTTCTTGAGCACGTAGTCGGATATTAAATATTCTGAAATACCTCAGACTTCTCATTAACTGTCGGCTACTGTGCGCAGCACGCCGCTTGTATTGACTCATTTTTGCGCATACTTCGCGGAGAGCAGTGAAAATTAGTCCGGCTGCGGCTGCGGCGGTAACACCAGTTTATTGTCTACCTCGGGCAGGCTTTGTAGAATTCTTGGCAAATAATCTATTAGCCTCCGAGAATCTTTTCAGCTTGCTACTTGAACGATTCAGCATAAAGCTTTCTTCGCTTCATGTACTCCCGCTACCCACGTGATAGTTGAAAGTAAACCCCGGTATAACAGCCGTTCTCAGCACCGCTGAAGCCTGTTTTGGAATTGGCACTTAGGTCATTCGACGAGCTGGACGACAGTACAGTTGAGATACATGCCAGGTCAAAAGCAGTTGCAGAACTGGCCGAATAAAATTTACGACATCAAAAGACTGTATTGTTCGAAACGACGGCAGGGAACAGGTCGAAGCCACAACTAGAACCACAGCTCCAGAGCGAACATGCCAGGACAGAGCCACCTGGCTCACAGGCACAGGACCAGCTTGACATGGTCCCATACGAGATACTACAGCTTAGGTCGAAGAATAACGATAGACTCGTCTTTCCGAGCTGCCTCCTCGGTTACTCACAACGCTTGCATCGTGGCGGCAGATATCCGTAGCTGCTGCCCTTGTGTGTGAGATTGACAGAAACCACGACTTGGCCGTCGGGCAATTCGAAGGCGTGCGGAGGATATAATTACCGGAGGATATAATTACCAAAATCCATTCTCCATTACGTCTCATTCGTACATCTAAATTCGCTGACCCCGCCAGCACACTACAACGGCGAGAATCGCCTTGGCAAGGGGCACGGTAACCGTGCAATCATTCGGCACCTCATAGCTTTTGTTAAGTGCTGCACCTAGCGACATTGCTAGGCCCGGCGTTTGGGAGGCGGTTTTCCGGCTGCAAAGTCGTCGTCCCCTAGATCGGCTTGCTTCGCAGCAGCTATCTCTAAAAGAACATACCTTACCTCGTCATCGGACCGAAGCTGCTCGTCGGGGCTGGACGACGGTCGCCGCCTCTTTGTACGTCGATCGGACTTGAAACCGCCCCCACACTCTCTTCTCCATTGAAGTAACTCGGCGCGTACGAGGATTCATTTTGCTGTGGAGCCAGCCGTGCATTCCTCTGCACGGCCGTTGCGGCCATCCCTGCTGCTAACCTTCATATCCTGATAGCATGTATCTTGTGGTAAAATGCATTTACACCCGCCATCCGCCCCGAAGCCACTCGGTAATGATACGATACGAACCCTCCTGTACATCTGCCGGCACAGTATGCCCTGCCTCATCCACACTCACAAATGCTAGACGACCATCGCTCGTGGCCTTCCAGGATCCGGTGGCAGGTATCCCATCTGGCAGCGGCTCCCACTTCTTGACTCTATACTCCGCTTGGCCGCCCCAGCCAAGTCTGTCATATTGCCAAATATTTCCAGGAGTATTAATAACAAAATCCAAGTTTCCATTGATCACCATCACCCTTATATCAGCCACGCTATCCTTCTTGGCATGCTCATCTAAGACACTGGCAAGCTCACGCGTGGTTGGCTTCCACGTAGCACCGCTGTCCCCAAAGGCGTCGAATATGGCTCTGTTGATCCCTTGAAAGTTAAACGATGTCGGTTTGTCAAGTGCATGTTTGACCTGGTCCGAGTTAAGATACGGTATGAGATTGCCTCGCGTGGGGTCCGGGCACTGTGGGTAAGTGAGGTTACCGGAGCAGTTCTCATGAACTAGATAAGCGCGAACAGTATTAGTGTAATATACTGGTATAGTGACGGGTGCTTTCAATGACTTACTATTAGTCGGGTGCCGCTTGCCGGCTTTCACCAAGTCATTGTAAGCGCCATGGATAACTTTGTCGCCATGCTTATACGCAGCAGTGCACTCTGCGCCGGCTTTATAAGCGAGTTGACAACTTAGCCCCAGTCGCTCCTGCTCAGGTAGATTCCGTGCAATGTCTTCGCATGCTGTCGCATTAAGTATGCCTTTCTCTTCCCTGTCTTGACATAACAGCTCGTATGTTCCCACAAAAGTCCCAGTGAAATCGATGACTGCATCGATAAAAATCAAAGACGAAATGTTGCCCCAAAATGCCGTATGAGAATCGTATCTTCGTGACTGTATGATATGGTTTAGATATACAGGTCCGTAATGACCACCATATGACTCAGCCGCTATGTGAATAGGCAGGTTCTGTTTCTCTGGGAACACATCTGAGAAGAATATGTTCAGGAATTGCTGAAAATCTTGTGCCGTGTCCTCTTCCGCTACAGGTATGGCTTGGTCATCGGCAAGCCGTGAGAAGCCGGTTCCTGCGGGCTGGTCGAGGAAGAGAAGTGAAGCATTGTTATTCCAGGACCACGGGTTAGGCCGTGGGTTGGCCTTGTCTTGTTTGTCGCCGTCCTGTTCCAGCCAGCAAGGCCCCATTTCAAGGAATAAGCCCAGCATGGAGGAGCCGCCTGGCCCTCCGTTCATCCAGATTATAATCGGGTCGTTTTCTGGGTCGTTCCGACTATCAAAATACCAGTAGAAGAGATCTCGCCCATCTCCCACCGTAACAGTACCTGTCCATTGGGACTCGCCGTATGTGGGACATGTGGAATTGTCTTGTAGCTTCTTGGTGAATTGGGCGCCATGCAATGGTTGTTGAGAAAATACTGTATTCCGGCCCTGAAAGATCCCGTTACTCTTTGTGACTTCGCCGGAGGCGACGACATTGGTTAACAATAGCAGGGCTGCTATGCAGCACAGCAGACCGGCTGAACCAAGAGCTGTGATGTCGCCCAGTGTGTGCATCTTTGGCATTATGAATTTGTCAACGATGTCGAGGCTGTGTGATTTTGCGAATGGGTCGTAGTGCCTTATGCTGCTAGTCTGAGAGGCATCATGGCTGCTTCCAAAGAAATAGGTGAGAGAATGTAGTGCGCAACATGGGCGCGGGAGGGACCATGGGAGGTTGCAGGAGTTGAAATTCTCAGGATGGCGGGGTTGCGTTGGCTCGCCAGCCACCTAAGATGCAACTCTTGCATTACAGGTGGCCTGCATGCAGTTGCACCCAGACGCCGGTTCACAGCAACTCATAGCCTAGCCCCCCTGCTCGTCCGGGTTACATTCCGGTAAAAATCATACGGAGGCTAGACACGGAGCCAACAACAGGACGCCGATCCTTGTGGCCATCCCTACATCTTCCTTCCTGGCACTTCCTGGCAGAACATTCAAGGGATACCTGCGTACCATATGGACGAGCTCCTTTTCAAGCGGTGGCCCATTTGTGGACTGGTTTTGATGAGTGATGACGCCGAGGCCGAGGAAGACGCTGGCAACCGCGTAGAGGTCATTTGCTTTGTAGTCGGACATATTGAAAGTAGTGGGCAAACTAGGCGCAGTGACAAACGAGAACAAGAGATCGGCCAGTCGCCATGGAGGGCAGAATCACAGATGTCAGCACTCGGCTTTGGGGAGTTTTGCAGATGCATTTAAGTACTGCGCAGCACTGGATGCGGTGTACGGAGTATGTAGCATTGGACTGCGGAGTACCAAACACTGGTTGGCTGCATCCGTACTCCGTACGGAGAACTCCGTAGTGTAAAGCAAGTCTTGCATGCATGGCACGCCTGTACGAGACACGATCTACCATCATGTTTACCCTGCATGCAACGCAGAATCTGATTGGACTAAACCCTTGAACTGACCTGGTTGCTCCTTAGCGACATTCAAAGGGGTCGTCGTCCGCAAGTGGCGAGAGACGGCAAGAAAATGCCTCGTGGTATTGGTCGTACCCTGTGTGCTCAAAGCTGCATCCATGGCGTCGCCAGCTACCGAGACGTCCAACCGTCCCAGGTCGTACCTCGCCTTGCCGATCTGGCTCCATGTCGCCATGGTCTGTATGATGTCTGGTGTGTAGTGTCCGGTGCCAATTGTCATGCGAACCCAGAATAATTGATGCTTTCTTTAATGGATCTTGACTCTTAGACTTAACTCTACTCCGTAGAGAAGCCTGACATCCCACCGAGCACGATCGGTTTTGTTAAGGCGCAAGTTACAAGTGGTAGCTCATTTTACGAGTAGTTGGGTTTTCCGTGCCCCCCACTCCCCCACCGTGGCTGCAGGATTTGTCGGAGTGTTGGTCGACCCTTGAGTATATAGATTAGGCAGGTCCATTTTACGCTACCCTGCGGATACAGGGTACAGTATCGTACAGGTACTTTTTGGCAAACTTGTTACAACTTAAACCTGGTGAATGAAGGCCACAATTGGCAGCAGCCAACCAACAACACGACTGGTAGTGCTTAAGATGCTGGCAAACTCGCAGGCTTACGAATAGCAAATTCAGAAGATTCCTCTCTTATGGACAACTGTAACGTTCCATTTACAGAAGCTGCCAGACAGCGATTACACGTATGTTTTAGGGGCAAAACTCTTGCCAAAATATACAGACAAGCTTATGTTCTAGGATAGTTCTGCTATCTGTCAATTGCAGCGTACCTGCCACACGCAGGCGGTTCAAGCTAGCCGTGGTAAGCCGATGTGAATACGGGCCAATATGATGCCGAAATTTAAGAAGTCTTACCCTGTCTCGTTGTCGACTAGTGTAGCAGATGATGGCACATTTGTGGCTTGTTCTGAATGAGACATCTCTGTGACGTATTCACGGCTTATGAATTCAATGCTCCTTCTATTTCCCCTTGCTGCAAGTATTCTAATTCTACTTAGTATAAGGGACGACAGGTTACTCAGTAGTTTATGTCTAAAATACTCAGGGTTGCAGACTGTAGTTTCACTAATGTTGTAGATACGGCACCGCCACGAACATGTGCCCTTCGGGTACCGGCTGCATAGGTACGACTTGCGCACGACATCATCGTGTCCGACTAGCCTTGAACCTTGAAAGGTGAATTGCAAACATCTGGGCCAGGGGTCGAAGGACTGTGTTAGCCACGCCATTGAGGGCCCAGTTGGTTATCATATGGCAACGCAGTAGAACCAATAACAGATACTCCACCAGCGACTGCGTATCCAGTCCGCATAAGATGCGGATACTGTTATAAACTGAGTGAGACCGATCACCAGATCGCTGGGCTGCTATGGTAGACGCCAGTCCCGTAAGAGGGGCCCACGCATTGGGTAGCTGTGAAGTCGGAAATTAGCCTCTCGTGGGGCCGCAAACACCGTGAGCGTGCAAGTATGAGACAAAAGTAGAGGAGTTACAAGGGGTTTTACGAGGTTCGAGTTACATTGTGCGATGCACAGAATCATGAGACGTAAGAGCCGACCACCAAAAGGGGAGGGACCGTGTGCAAATCATGCAGCGCAGGCAGCACGCCATAGAGAAGCGTACCTTTTGCTGTATGGTCGCCACTGTGGCAGAGTCTGAGCCTTCAACATTAGGTCTGAGCTCTAGGAACTCGACAGCGCATGTCTGCTCGGCCGCCTTGAGCGTCTCGTCCTGGTAGCCGCGACGCTCCCACTGCGTCCAAGTCGACGAGCTTCGCCTGATGTCCGCTAGCACGCCCGGTAAGTTTCGGTTGCGGCTGATACGCTGGTCCATAGCCAGGGGAGAACTCTTATCAAAGTTCTGCGCATAGTACTGCGCAGCTAATGCGTCAAACTCGTCGAACCCGACACGGCGCGCGCACTCGAGCACATGCACAAACCGTTCCTCGATGCTCGCCTGCGGACGAAGGGCCGTTCCGATCCCGTACTCCGAGCCGTTCGCCGTCGGTGGCGTCGGCGGAGTTGTCGTCGTCGTGACGCTGGTAGTGCTCCCATCGCCGCCGCTGGGGGCTGCTGTGGCCATCGCCTGAGAGCCGCTGGGGCAGATAATGGCGGGACTTTCTTCAGCTGCGGGGGCGTAATACTGCTTTTCATCTGGCCCATCCTCGTCAGACTGATCACGTAGATGGCCTGTGCGATAGGGCCCAGAGAGGTGCGTTAGTGAGTTCTTTTCAATGCGACTGAAATGCCTCGGCGATCAATACTCACCTTGATGATGACAGTGGCTATGAGATCGACGGCTCGAGTGATACTGCGCCCCCTTGGCATCGTTTGGCTCGATGGTGGCATCATGTCTTGATGCCTGACCTGCATTCCCTACGTCTGGTCGCATCACGGCAGGAGTAAAGACACTGTCGTGTGAAATCGAAAGCCGAGGCCCTGCCGGCGGTGACATTGCCGTCGATAAGTGGTGCAGAGCTGGCTGCGTCTGGAAGCCTTGCCCCAGACGGGCGTCGTCTACGAGGAATCGCAATCCAGAAACCATGTCGGCGGTATCGTTCATTGCAGAGCGGCCGTCTTCCGGCGCCATGGCGGCCCAGAACTCTGGTGAAGAATAACTGGTACTTCGCGGGATGGCGGCGCCGTGCTGGTGCCGGGGTTGCTGCCAACCTGCCGGCATGTTTGTCGCGCCAGGCATGAAGTATGGCATGTCCGTCGTTCCGTCGGCGATATTATCCGTGGGGCCCTGCCCCTGGTTGTTGAGCTGGAGCTGCTGCTGCGTCGCATGCATCTCCCATAGCTGCTGCTCCAAGTCTTAGACGCGCTGCTTCATGCGGTTCCCTAACATATACCAGGTTACTCACCGCCAGATTCCCAGACCTTGAACAGAAATGTTCAAGGCTACTTACGATATGTCCTCTGAGCATCGAGGTTCATTTCGATACCGAAGATGAGAAATCGCAGGGTTGGATGCTAATAGAGCGACTTCCGGGAGTGGAACTCGGTATTGCTTGGCCAAAGATGAGCGAGGCCGCTCGCGCCGAGACGATAGAGCAACTCAGTTCCTACTTCAAGCAATTACATCGGCTTCGCCCGGAAGGCGCTGGATGGATTGGGTCCTGTTCTGGAGGCCCAGCTTACGACCACCGGCTAGATAGCCAACTCACTCGTGGGCCTTTCCCCACCGTCGCTGATTTCATGACTTTTTGCTTGCGCCGCTGAAGGACTGCCCACGACCTGAATGGGCGTCCAAGTATCGGGATCAATTACTCGATAGTCACGACATACGGTTTGCCCATGCCGACCTTTCGTGGGAAAACAGCCTGGTTGATCCTGAAACAGGAGATGTAAACGGCATTCTGGACTGGGAAATGGCAGGGTTTTGGCCAGCCTGGTGGGAGTACAGAAAAGCACTGTTTGGTTCGCGGAGCCAGCCATGGGGGGTCGATGTTCTGAAGGAGGTCATGGCAGTGTACCTGAGGGAAACAGAAGTGGACATGGATCTCGAAATGTTTTAGCAACCCGTTAACGATGAAATAAGCCGCCATACTTCCGTCCAATTCAAGTCTCCTTCAACCAGTTCTTCACGCTGTCCGAAGAGCGCTGTTGGGCGAGGGATCCTTCGAGGCTAACCGGGGTCCTACTGGCCCTCCTAGGCCTTGTCCTGTTGGTTGTGTCTTGGTTGCCTGTTGGTCAACTAAAATTAATAATGCAGAAATCAGGAGCTCGTCTTATTTAATGGACAGGAACTTCGGCGCAATGAGGAGTGATATACGTGCAATGGTACCCTAGTTTCTCTGGGGTTGGACTGGCGTAGCTCCGTCCGTGCCGTGTCCATTTCAATTCGGCTGCACCCCTCGTTGAAATCTCGCCCATGCCGACCATGAGCATTCTGACCGCGAGCATGCCGGGCGCTTGCTTTCTTGCCATTGGCCAGCCTGAAAGCGCTCTCGAGAACCTCGAAAGCGGTCACGCTGTCATTGTCGGCCAGCCTGTCGACAGCCGGAACGACTTGTCGTCTTTGCGACGAGCCCTCTCGTACAAAATCTCAAAGGTGCTTAACAGCCCGGTGCAGCCAGTGGTTGCCTTAGAAGTTGGCTTGGGGTGTCCGTCTATCCCATGATCCATTATTCTCCAAGGCCCCCAACTCTGGGAACCTCTCCAGATGCATGCGCCGGTGCTTCTATTTCACCTCGCCGTCCCTACAGTACTGTACGAGTACATAAGTCGAGGAAATTTCGGCAGGCGATGAGAGGGATTGTGCAGAGGAGATGTTTCGTTTGCGCGGCGGACGAATCTGTGTTTTGGGGCTGCGTGATGAACGGTGAGTTTTTCTGTGGTGGCCGCTGTCGCGCATGACGCCAGAGGCGCGAATGGACAGTCCAGTCTGCTCACCGGTTCGCGCCAACAAAGAACGCATGTGCCCGCTGGGCTTCCTGTCGGTGACCAGCTTGCGTTTTTGGGTTTGTTAGGCCACGGCTGTTTGCTTCTGCATGTGCTCAAAACACGAAGGACCTCGTGCGGCGGCGGAGTTGCACATCTAGTACGTTGCCGGGCTCATTGAACTGAGACTGCAAGTTCCGCATCTCGACATGATCTTACGTACTCGTCATACTCGTACGCACGTGCTCGCTACCAAAAAAACGTCTTTCATTCGAAAAAGCAGTGAATCACGCAATTCAGAAACCTCTCCCTTGAAAAGCTGAGAGTAAGAATTGGGGCGTAAGTACCATCCAGCCCCCAATCCGCTGATCTGACCAACCCGCTAATATGAGGGCCGGTGAACCATCAATTCCAAGCCTCCTGCGTGTAACAGCCTTGTCGTCGTCTTGAGGCCAGGAGCCGTAGTATTGGTTCCCGTGGCAGCTGAACGGATACAGCGCGGGGTAAGTTAATCCATTTCTAAATTTAGCTGAGCTTAGGCATTAATAAATTTGCCCATTCTCCCTGCCTTGGAAACGTGGGAATGTGGTTTGAGATTACTCGAATAAGATTGCCCTTCATTAAGCTATCCCCCATCACCTTCACGCAGGACAGTTAGTCCCCGTATTTTACACCAAGAATGGGTTGTGGCTCTTCTACACCAGAGTCTAAGCCAAGACCACCCCAGGCTCGGCCAATCCCGCCACAAACTAAGAAGAGCAGAGCCACGCCATCATCAGCCGCCCAAGCTCGGATCTCGACCGCACAGGGTCCTCGGCACCCACCGAAAACACCTGGACATCAATCAGTAAAATGCAAACAAACAAACATGAACAGCAAAGGCAAACAAACAAACATGAACAGCAAAGGCCCAAGTCCCCCTAGTCACCGTGTCGCCATGAGAACCCAGCGACCGCTAAATGCTGTTTCGAGCTCACGTGGAAATGTCGCCATGAGAACCCAAGTCCGACTAGACATCGTGCAGACTCACACCGGGGAAGAGTATGGAAGCATGATATGGCGCAGCACCAACCAGTAGCAAAGCGGACGGTCAGCCCGGCGCCACGCCGGTACAAATACAAATCATGTCCATTATTCCCATCGAGACACCGCGCAGCACAGACACGGTACGCGCCACAGAGAATATCGAAGCCGTAATTGATCAACGAAGACTCAACTAGATTGAGCAGAGAGGCAATGCGGAGATCCCCCTCCCCCCCCC
>JALHBW010000032.1:0-41417 GCA_024339985.1 Tolypocladium endophyticum | reverse complement strand
TTTTTCGCAAGAAGTCGTCAAGCCTGTAAGTCTCGCCCTATAATGAGACAAGCAAACCCGGCGCCCTGCGTGTATGCTGTTTAGACTTACACTGGGTAGAATAATCAGAGGTCACCCAAAACGCAGCAATGGCTGAACAGGACAAGACCAAGGCTCCATCAAACATGGACCAAATGACAGACCAAGAGAAGCAGCAGACATGGGCAGAGTGGGCGAAGGAGTTCAAGCCACCAATCGATTTCGACAAGCTGTCTATTGAAGAGAAGAGGCAAGCATATATGGAGTGGGTAAAAGAAAAATACAACGAGCAGTACGAGTCATGGATGCCGTGGATTGAGGAGCACTTTCTGAAGTGGTTCACCAACGACAACAAAGCGAGTTACGTTGCGAAGGGTATGTCTCGTTCACTGTTCTCTACGAAGGCCGCGAAATGATCTGACCTGCGACAGATAATCTCAGCAAGACAAAAGTCACCGGAGTCGAGCAGGTTGACAAGCTGCAGGACAATGTCAATAACACGGTTGCGGGACAGCTCGGTCAGGGCGGGACGCTGCAGGCTGTCGGCGACGTGACGTCCAAAGAGGGCATTGACAGAGCTGAGCGCCAAGGCAAAGATGAGAAAGGCCAGCACATTCCTACCATCCTGTGACGACCTGATATTGAGTGCTTTTACCGGCCGCGTATGAGACTGCGCAGGGTTAGGCTCAATGAATGAAGGGGTTCCAAGCTGGGGATGACCTTAAGCTTGAATTTCGATTGTGATGTAAGCGTTGAGTGGGAATAGTTTCTTGAGCTTTCTTGCGGCCTCGCACTCTGGCTTCTGTACTGGTTCATAGCTCGATTTTCTGCTAATTTTACGGATTTCGTTCTCAAGCGTCATCGTCGACCGCTTGGGCCTTTGGGAGGGTCCCTCACCAGCAGCCTCACCTTGCCATCCCCGATCTCCACGCCCTGACTGAGTATATCCACTTCTTCCTTGCTCCCTTCCCCAGCTCCCTCTCTCGCCAAAGACTTGTCGAAACTGCGAGCGTCAACGCCCAAGATGCCGCCCATGTTGTTGCGGTCGCCCGGCACGGAGAACTCGCGGTAGGCATATCGCCACTCGTTGAGGAAGTTGCGAATCGCTCTGCTCACCTTGTCCTTGCCGTTCTTGCTGTGATGGCCTGTGCCGGTGATGGCGTAGACGGGCCTCGCTTCCTTGCTGTTCTCCATGAGCACCTTCTCCAGGTACTCTACCGCTTCCTCCGGGTGGAGGCCGTGGAGGTCGACGTAGATCTCCAACGAATTGGCCGTGCTGTTCTTGTTCCGTTGCTCGTAGAGCTCACGCGCCGCCTCCCTATGAGCCTTTCGCATCAAGTCATTTTCGCTCTGGCCCCGAAGGCTGAGAGCCTTGGCAGCCCTCGCGTCGTTGCGGTTCCACGCTTGCGCGGCACTGTCGCCGTTGTCAGCTGATGGCGCAACCTCCGAGTCCCAGAATGCAGCATACCTCTGAAGGAACTTGTTTCGAAGACCCCCGTGCTTGATGGCCTCTTGGCGAGCCTTTAGATACGCCTTGTTGGCCCGCTCACCCGTCTCCAGCCAGGGAACATGCTTGGGGCTGGGAATTGCCTGAGCAGCCGGGGAGTTCTCGCCGTTTCGAATGAGGTTGGCGCTCGGTTTCTGGCCGGATCGTCGGGATTCTGGGCGAGACGACTCAGGTGCCGGAGAAGGCACTCTCTTGACAATGTCTGCCAACGAGCTGGGGATGTTCTCTTTGTGCCCGTGGCCGTGGCCGCCACGCTTGCCGTGGTGCTTCTTGCCCTGCTTTGACAATGCCGAGCCCAGCGATGGAAACGCTTCATTGTCATCTATAGCTGGAGCCGACGCGGTCATGTCCTTTGCTTGCTGTCTGCTCACCGGTCGAGATCTCAACCGCGGGCTCTCTGTACCGAGGAGCTGACGCGGGCCAGGTGGAGGAGTGAGTCCTGCTGCAGACAGGCTCGGGCTTCCCATGTAGGAGCTCTTATAGCTTGGGCTTTCCTGCTGCAGGGAAGGGAACAAGTTAATGTCTTGAAGTTGGAGGCTATTTGGGTTCCCGGACAGGGTATTCACGCCATCCTCAACTGACAGCTTGTTCATGAACTGGGAAGGATCGTGGGAGAAGATGCAGGTATCGCCCGCGAGACAGTTTCCCATGACCCAGTATCTGCAGGAGTGAGTAAGCCAAGTGTTCTCTGCCGTCTAGCGGTCACCACTTACTTGCAAAGGTGGTTGCTGAGATCATGGCTGAAGCGGCAGTCGGCGCGGAGACACTGGCCCGTAGACATGTAAAATTTGCAGATGACACCAGACTTCTGCTGGCCAGCGGGCGTCGTCGGTCGCCCATCAGAAGATATCGACTTGCCGATGAGCACGCTCTTGGGCTCCTCCATCGGCTCGGCTAGGAGCCCTCCATCCTGGGTCTGGCTCTCCATGATGGAAGCAATAGTCGCGCTAAGGTCATAACCATGCATGGCAAGTGCAGCTTCTATCTCCTCGTCCGTACGGGTTTGCCCAAGGATGGAACGCAGCATGTCGTATGGGGACATGTCGGCCTGCTGTGACGACATGGAAGAGAATTCGGGGGCCGCAGCATTAAGGGCGCTCGGCGTCCCAACAGACGAGGAAACACTTGCGGAGTCGTCATTGACAAGCCATTCAACGTTCTCAGACTGATAATCGCCTGAGATCTCCGTCGCAGGAGTGAAGTCGCTCGCGAACTCGTAGGCGTTGAGGTTTGGGCTGTGGGGGATAGCCGGCGTCGCCAGAGCGAGGCGTGGGGACGCTCGAGGGGATGAAAAGGGCGAGGCCGTCGACGACTTTGCTCTGCTGAATGTCGAGGGGATGAACCCGTGAGGGGCAAGCGGACTCACAGCCAGTCGCGGGGATCCGGACAGGGGCGTTGGAGATCCACGCCAAGAGGCGGGAGAAGGGCGACGGAGGATGGACTGCCGCAGAGGCGGGGGCGAGGTCGATGTGCCTCCTCCCTCACGATATCTCCACAGCGCATCGAGAATGACGTTGTCAAGCGACGAGCCCGTCAGAGTCGTCTCCTTCTTGAGGATCTCCTCAAGCTTGTCGGTCTTATCCTCATCTTCGAGGGTGGGATCCTGCAAGACGGGCAGGCACAGTTCGTAATGCTCGTCGGAGACCATGGTCGTGCTGACTCGGCGAGGCGGACGCGGCGAGGGCAGTACAAGCAGACGAAAGGACCGGTAGCGGAACGGGGTATAATATTAGGTTGACGTTGACAAACAGGGCCACGTCTCTGCCGAAGTACCTTTCGATGCGGCCACGGCAGTCGAAAAGCAGGGGTGCGGGCGTCGTCTAACGGGAGGTGGCGGCAGGGCGCCGAGAAATCGAGAAGGAATATACACAGGCTGGTACCGCTCCGTTAGCCGCAACGCGTCAGGGACAGGGCGAGAGCTTAGAGCTGCACAGCCGAGACGCTTACATCAAAAGGGTTGCCGGCGGTGCACTGCAGGCGGACAACGGAAAAGTACGGGAGTAATACGGGCAAAAGCAGACGAGGGGACCTGGAGAGGTGAGACGGAGAGGACGGCAGACGGCAGATGGCAGACGGCAGACAGACAGGACGCAGCCGGCGGCGCTCACATTGCGCCGTAGGGGATCACGGTCAACGGGGAGGGTCCTGCGACAGATGCCGGCCTCTGATGAAGCCGCTGGTAAACGCGGAATCGCAGCCGACTGCGCACAGGGGGCCCGGCAGGGCAGAGTCGTCGTCGTCGCGCGCAGCGGTTTGGCTGCCACGGGGGGGAAAGGGTGAGGAGAGGTTGAGGACCGACGAGGCCCGCGCGCGAGGCGCCAGTCGAGTCAGCAGCTCCCAGCTGCCAACTACCCGCAGTGGAGCCCAAATTAGCGCGGTAGCTGCCGAGTGATTAAAGTAACCTCCAGCGAGGCTCAACCCCAGCGCCCGGGCCAGAGGGGTCCATGCTGAAGGGGCCCCTCCTGAAGTACGTACCTCGTTCCACACTGAAGACGACAGGAGGCGCTTCAAGCACGGGAAGAAGCTACAATATCCCATCCCGCAACGACACAATATAGGATGCTACACATGGTATTTTATGCCATCCAGCTCTGCCATAGTATGTGACTATGCCTTGTTTCCGGCTGTCGCTCGCTTGTATCAAGGTATCTCGTCATCGTCGCCGCCCCCGAACCCAAAACTAAAGCCCGCTGCCCCTTGCTCCTCCTCGTCTCGCCCGACCGCCGTGTCCCACTTGCGCTTCTTGCCGCTCTTCCTGTCCGCCAGATCCAAGGCCCTCTGTAGAACATCGGGGTACTCTCTTTGAAGCCTCTCGATGAAGAGCTCGTACGGATTCTCAACGTCCCTCGCGAACCCCGACACCTGGTCCGGCTTATCCTTCAAGAACAGCAACACCTCGGAGAGCAGGTTCAGGCCCGGTGACTGGGGCACAAAGTTCTGTGTCAAGGCAATCCCGCTCTCCGTGTTCACCACGAGGTGCCACCATCCGCTTGGAACATGGAGAATCTCGCCAGCGCGGCAGATGCCCTCCTTGCACTCTGGTAACCGGCGTGCCTCTTCGTGAAAGGTCAGCAGCCACTCGGCGATGCTGAGCGGGCTCGTCACCTCGCTGCTGTCCTGCGACACGTAGACCCCCGGCACCTGTGCCGTCGGTGGGAACATGATCCAGTACTTGGCGCCTTGGATCACGGCGTTCCAGGCGCTGGTGCCGTTGGGGTCCTTGTGAAAGGTAGAGCCGCTTCTCTCGGGCCCGACAATCAGCCACCGGTGAGCTGGTCGCTCCTCTCCCAAGACCTCGAACAGGTCCGGCCCGAAGCAGTCCGGCCGCCAGTACGCTGCATCCGCCTCATGCCCGATCTTGAGTCCCATCTTCTCGGCGAACTTGCGATCAAACAGGTACAGGGGACTCTCGTCGCTGTTCTCACGCATGTAGCTATGATACCGCTCAAACCTCCAGTCGACGGCTTCCGCTCGGAAATCGACGTCGGCGTAGTCCTGCAGGAGTCTGTCGATGGTCCATTGGGAACGCACGGGCCAGTCCGTGATACAGTCCGTCAGGATAAATGGCTGCTCGGTCCATCGCTCAGCGTACTGCTCATATGTGAGGTTGTCGAGGCGGCGAATCTGATTAGCCTTCGGTATCCTGGTGACGAACTGCGCCAAATCGATGTTTGAGCAGGCAAACGGCCGATGTAGGACATCGGAGAAGACATTGCTGCAATCCACAATGGCTTCTCTTTCCTTGGGCAACCCCAAAACAGTAGATCTCCAAGATCTTTGCCAGCGTAGTGACTGACTACGCTCCCTTGACAATCTACGCAGTGAATGGTCAGTCAGGGGCCGGGATGGGCAAAACGTCGAGGAGCAATCGCAATGCAACAAGGCAGGATGGCCACCGTGCATCCCAAGCAGAAACCTAGGCACTTGCTGGACTGCGTCGTAAGCTTCTTGGCGGGATCCAGACAAAGCATTTCTTTACGCGCATCACGCCGTGCTCGGTGACAAACCTCCCAAACTCTGAAAGCGCAGGGTGAGATGACTTACCCGAGAAACATTGGCTTCCATAACTCATCTAGGTGGCAAAAGGCATAGAGAAACTTGCACGTTGATCCGAGGCTCAGGACCTCAGACCTGTCAAGGTGCTCCAGCACCACTGTGACCATCTCATCGGGAAGAATTGCCCATGTGCCAATGCTGGCTCGCGCATTGGGGCCGCTAGACAGGTAGCGGTTCCCGAGAGGCTTGACTCCAAGAGGATGCGAGGGAATCGAGGAAGAGTGACTCTCAACAGCGTGTGACTCATGAGATGCGTCAGAACCCTTGACGAGTGCGCCATGTTGGCTCGCGTCAATCGCGGACGGCATCGTTTCGACGGGCCCCGGGGGGGGTTCGGGGCGTAGCAGCCGCGAGACTTGCCCTGCATGCAATGGCTGCGTTGCCCCAGTTGTCCGTTTCGAAAGGCAAAAAGGTTTAGGCTGAGCTTAGCAAGCACCTTGCAGTGAGTCAGATGCTGACGCGGGCGGAGTATGAGAGAGCGCGCCCGAAAGAGGCGAAGGGAGCGCCAACAAATGGAAACACACGATGATGGTGAATAAGTCGTCGCAGCCGTCACCAGGGATGACGGGTCTGCCTGCGGTGACTGCGTCGCAGTGCCAATGGAGCCACTGGCGTGTGGCCAGCGGCTGAAGCCACTAACTCACTGCCCGCCACCACGGGCAAAACTCGAGGCGGAAAAAAATTCCTTGCCTGCGGGTGGCCGCACTCCATAGAAGCTGGTACCCCACGGCTGCGAAATGCACCGCTGTGGTACGCTGGAGGGTACCCTAAGCGTGGGTCCACCCCCGGTGCTCGCCCCGCTGATTGGCTGTCTCGCTGGTGGGCAGGAGGGAAAAAATACAAGTCGGCCAGCGCCCCTCAACCGATTATTTTTTTTTCTCTCTCCTCTCTCCAACCCTTCCAAAGGAACATCACAACGAGATATCCCACCACCTCCTAGATTCTGTCAGTTCTCGTCCTTTCGAGAGCGCACGAGTCTAGTCGAACCCCTACCTTCTCTTCACGTCGAGAAGGCTGCGCATTTGTTGCCGTCCGCAACCCCACGCTTCCGGCATTTCTAGATCGAGCTGTGCTTGATCTAGACTTCTTTCTTCAACCGCAATCATGGCTACCGACAAGGGACTCGAGGACGTCCCCGAGGGTAAGATGCTCTCGCCCAGCTCCAGGCGCTGGCGCGGACACGGAGAGACGGGGGTTTCGCACCGCAATCTGGTCTGTATCAGGGGCGCGGCGGGCTGTACCCTTGCTGCCCCACGATGCGACCTCGTCTCTCTGTCCGCGCTCGCCGCACCAAAGCAGCGCAGCGACTGACATATCTGGATTGCAGGGCAGATCGAGTCCAACTATGACGAGACTGTTGACTCCTTCGATGACATGAACCTCAAGTCTGAGCTTCTCCGTGGTGGTGAGTTTGCCGCTGGCCTCCAGCTCTGAACTACCTCGCTGACCCCTCGGCCCAGTCTACGCCTATGGTTTCGAGCGCCCCTCGGCCATCCAGCAGCGTGCGATCATGCCCGTCATCAAGGGTCACGATGTCATTGCCCAGGCCCAGTCTGGTACTGGCAAGACGGCCACTTTCTCCATTTCCGTTCTCCAGAAGATCGACCCCGCGGTCAAGCAGTGCCAGGCCCTGATCCTGGCCCCCACCCGTGAGCTTGCTCAGCAGATTCAGAAGGTCGTTGTCGCTATTGGCGACTTCATGAACATCGAGTGCCACGCTTGCATTGGTGGCACCAGCGTCCGCGACGACATGAAGGCCCTCCAGGACGGCCCTCAGGTCGTTGTCGGCACCCCTGGCCGTGTCCACGACATGATCCAGCGCCGCTTCCTCAAGACCGATGGCATGAAGATGTTCGTCCTCGACGAGGCCGACGAGATGTTGTCCCGTGGTTTCACCGACCAGATCTACGACATCTTCCAGCTCCTGCCTCAGTCCACCCAGGTCGTCCTGCTGTCCGCCACCATGCCCCAGGACGTCCTCGAGGTCACCACCCGCTTCATGCGTGACCCCGTCCGTATCCTGGTCAAGAAGGACGAGCTTACCCTCGAGGGTATCAAGCAGTTCTACATTGCCGTCGAGAAGGAGGAGTGGAAGCTCGACACCCTCTCCGATCTGTACGAGACCGTCACCATCACGCAGGCCGTCATCTTCTGCAACACCCGCAGAAAGGTCGACTGGCTCACCGACAAGCTCACCGCCCGCGACTTCACCGTCTCGGCCATGCACGGTGACATGGACCAGGCTCAGCGTGACCTGATCATGAAGGAGTTCCGCTCCGGCTCCTCTCGTGTCCTGATCGCCACTGACCTTCTGGCCCGTGGTATCGATGTCCAGCAGGTCTCCCTGGTCATCAACTACGACCTCCCCGCCAACCGCGAGAACTACATCCACCGAATTGGTCGTGGTGGTCGATTCGGCCGAAAGGGCGTTGCCATCAACTTCGTCACCGCCGACGACGTCCGCATGATGCGTGAGATTGAGCAGTTCTACAGCACCCAGATCGAGGAAATGCCCATGAACGTGGCCGACCTCATCTAAAGAGCAACAACCCCGACCGTCTCCCTTCTCGGGCTGCTTCTGCCATTGGGTAGCCCCTGCCGCGGGCAGTCTTGGCATTTTGGTGGAGTGCTCAAGGTGGTTTACTTTGCAGCTGTTGATAGATTTGCGTTTCTAGAGGGACATCCGGGACCACGCATCACGACGACCGGTCTTGCGGGTGGCTTGAGGGCAAAGATCGAATTGGCTGCGTGACGAAGGCTCAGGAAGTCCTTTGCACCTTAATAATCGAGGTGTGGCGGGCTACCAAAAGTAATGGTTCTTCTTTTTACCTCTCTTTTGTCACCTATGTTCCTGTATCTAGGAGTCGCTTTTTATGATGACCTATTCCTTAATCCCTGCCTCTGCCGCGTGAGAGATTTGGCCAACGCCTGGCTCCCTGTAAGACTTTGACCATCAATGTACGCGGCGACTGAACGCCGCCACTACACAAGAAGCTGCAAAGGTAATTTGCTGTTTCTCTGGCTCCACCTCCCGCAGTGTCTCTACCCGGGCGACGACTTATATTACCCAAGAACTTCTTGCCAAGATTCCCAAGCGGCCTGATAGCAAAGGAAGACGGTCACACAGCTTGAACGTAGGGCAGATTCTGTGTACCTCTCACGCCGTAGCCGAGAGGTTGTTCGTTTGTGCAAATGTGAATTAGAAATGTATGTCTGTCCCGTCGTGCCCAGTCGAGGCATGCAACTACTACAAGTCTTCGCAATCCCGAAACGCCAGTGGTATAGTGCCCAAGAATGTCCAAGAATAGGCAGCTCAGCAGCCTGAAAAGATTAATCGCGAAATGATCCTTTTCCTTCCAAACAGCCACTCTCTTCCTTCGCATTTGTGTCACCCCTTAGCGAGCATGGCTGAACGACGTTTGCATTGGAGGCGGGCTCTTGATGGCCTGACCGGCGTACGCCCCGGGGATGGGCACCGCCTCGTACGTTGGCTCGTCGGCGGCCTGAGGAGCGCGTTCGGCGACGTGCTCGCTGGGGGGTGTGGGTGCTCTGTCGTCAGCAGGAGAGAATCCTGCCTGGCCCAGTTTGGGGGTGGCAGAAGGAGCCTTGACTGGCGGAGCCTGTAGCTTGAAGCCGGGCTGGGGTCGAGGTGTGAACTGAGACTGGGGCTCCGCAACCCGACCGCCAGGAGTGAACGGGCTGGCCTCGTCGATATCGGAGAGATTGCGGTAGGTCGCAGGAGGGTGGCGAGGCGACATGGCGTAGACGCTCAGGCCAGGGGACTTGGGACCGGCGAAGCCGGGTGACTTGGGGCCGAAGCCAGGAGTGTTGGGAGCAGACTGGGTGCGAAGCTGGGCAAGGTAGAGATCGGATCGGGCGCGGTCTCGCAGGTCCATGGATTTGAACAGACGGCGCTTCGTGTAGTAGCGGTAGAAAACGACACTGTAGAGAGCGATAGAAATGACCTCAACAACCACCTCGATGATGATGCAGATGAGAGTCCAGTTCTGGAGTCGACATACGAGCTGATAGTCGACCTTTTGGCTGAAGACGTCGGAGCGATTGTTGTCGACGCAGGCCCATCCCCACATGTCCTTATTGTTGCTGTGATCCCGGGCATGCTGGAGGAGGGCGGCGGTGACCACCCAGATGGTCATGCTGGTGACGAACTGGATTATCGGTCAGCACTACTGCATTCTGCCCGAAGAAATTGGGTTGAGATGCCACCTACCCAGCCCATAGCAAACATGGTGTAGTAGGTGTTGACCTTCTCTGCGCGCTTGTGCCCTCCTCGGCAGTATGCAACGAAGACGAGGACACACACGAAGAGGGAGACACAAGCCATGGAGAGGGTAAGCTTTTGGGGCCATGATTTTTGGTCGGTTCCTGGAGCCCAGGAAGGCATGCCGCTTTGACTGGGCAAGCTCCTGGTGGAATTGAAGATGGCGAAGGACGATGAGAGCATGGACAGGATAATTAGCGAGCAGCTGAAGCTGACACCGCGAAGGGCAAACTTGGCCAGGCGGACACGGGTCTTGATTTTCTGCAAGCCTAGTCAGCATCGATCGCGTCTTGGCAAGGATTTGATTGTGAGGATGACTTACAATGTCCTTGGCTTGCTCCTTTTCCGTAGACAGCTCACGCTTCTCGAGGATCTCCTCTTCACGGAAGGTCGGGCTCAGCGGGTTGGCAAACTGCCTCGCCGGCGTCCCAGGAACCTTCATGGCGCTCTTGAGCGGGGACTTGGGGGTCATTGGAACGGCTACGGATTCACGATTGCTCTCGTTGTTGATGTATCCGAAGCCAATATCGCCAGGCTGCGACTGGGCGACCTGCGACCTGTCGCCGTCGGCAAATGGGGACCGCATGTCGACGGGGGAGTGAACTGAGGTAGCTTCTGCAAAGCGAGGTGTGCGCGGAACCTTGAGAGAACTGTCCGAGGACGATGAGCCTGAGGAGCCGGTTCGAGCGGGGGCCAACGTCAAGGCGGCGGGTCGCCTCTTCTCATCGAAACCTGAAAGTTGGTGTTAGTCGCTATTTCTCTCGACCTCCTTATCCAGACGTCTCCGTCACGGACCTTGACCGGTCATTGTGCAGTGTTTGCTTGCGAGAGAAGTGATGATACGACAAGGAAAGGCTGTTCCGTGTGGTCAACGCCGTTGATGAGATGGACGACGACGAGGGACAGGGCTTCAAACCAGCTGCAAGCAGAGTCCCGGAACAATTCAAGACAAACACGATGAATGGGGGAACGGAGAGACCAGCTATCGAGGAGCAGAGAAGAGACCAGCCCGGCGGCCAGGTGAGGGAGCACTGGAGTTTTGAGGGCGGCGGCAGCAGAGGAAATGGCAGCAGCTCATTCGACAGCTCGCAGGCGCCGAGGAGAGAAGACTCGGTGGAGCCGACCGGAAGAGGGGACGGCGTGAATGGGATGATGGTGCATGGGGAGGCCAGCGGATGGGGGGAGGAGAGGGCTCCGATAGGCACGACCAGAAGGCCAAGCTAATGTAGTGGCCGTTGCAGTAGACGCCGATTCAAAGGGCCAAAAGTAGGTGTGGCGTCGGAGGGATCGCGTGCGAGCAATGAATGGATCGACGACGGCTGAGATGTCGTGCGGACGGCGCTCAGGTAGACACAGGGGGGCGGTCGACAAGGAGACGTCCAACTCACGCTTTCAAATGGGCCCGATAGCCGTGACGAGAAACGTCACAGAGGCATAGGTTCGAGGATCACGACGAAGAGAAGGAGGAGAGCATGACTGCGTGAGGGGGAGCATCCATGATATCTAGATTATGGACGCGTTGGGCCGCTGGACGACGCAAGCAACAACCGGCAGCCGCCGGCTGCTCTGCGAGGTACCCAGCCGGGCATCCAGGGCCTGCAGGCAGCACGAGCAGAAGGCGAGGAGGCGCTCGGGACAGCAATGCACGAGCATCACCAACGTGCCTCTGCTTCCAAGCTGCCAGCAGATTGCAGAGGCAAAAGACGCGGGCGAGGTCGCATCGGCGGCGGTGATTGGCGGCGTCGGCAGGCCGCGGGGGCGCTGCGGTTGGTCCGCACCCCTGCGCAGCACCTGCCGCCAAGGCCCGCAGCGCCTCTGGGGAACCTCAAAGGGGCACCTCGGCGGGTGTGATTGGCAGGCCGGGGGAGTGCCGGGGGCTCGGCCGCGGCGCGGGCCCTGCGTGCGCATCGCCAGCGGGCTCGCGCCAATCAGCGGCGCCCGCGCCGTGACGACGCCGCTGCGTTCCAGCCACCCTGCAGAGCGTCGGCGGCAACCAGAGGCACGGGATTCGTCGCAGCATCGCCGGTTGTGCCACTCGGACGCCCAAGCCAGACTCGCTCACCACCCTTGCCGACGGGGTTTGGCCCCCGCGCGGCAGGATGCTTTAGCTTTTTCCCTGCCCGCAGCCGTCAAGCGAAGGCGCCTCTCTCATTGTTTGGCGTGATCGTGTGGTTGAGATCGGGGTGGAGAGCTGGCTTGTAAGCCCGAGAGCACACCTCGCTCTGGCTTGTGGGCAGGCTCGCGTCTGGATGGTTGGCATCAAGCGCCGACTTGGTGGCAACTTTACTTATTTTCCATTCGATAAATCCCAAGATGCCGACACCCTTGCGCGTTCCCTCGAACGAGAATGGGCCGTTTAGTCCAGCGCGTTGAGCAGACAGATGTAGTATTCCGTAGCCTACAGGGTAGTGCATACTGCACTTGACATCTTCGGCAATACTTGTTGATTCGCTCTGCTGTTGGTTTGCCGTGTCGTGGAAATGCCAAGCACTACCTTGCGGTCAGGGTCCCTGGGTCCTGAGCCTCGGGCTTGCTGGCAACATCGAGCAAGTTTTGCCTCACGACATGCACTTTACCTGCGAGTATGACGCTTGATTTTTGGGGGTCCAAAGATGCGGTCCGCCATCCTTCGTATTTCCCAATATCATGCCGTCTCACGAGCTCAGCTGCATGTCTTGTGTGGCTCAGCCTCCGTCATCCCTACCCTACATGCCTACTCCGAGAGGCGCACAGCATTTGTGCCATCAGACACCATCCGGTCTAGCCGTGTCTCGCAATGATATTTTTGATGAGGTCCAGTGAGCCGTTGAACCGTCGGACTTTTGGGTTGTGCCTACGAGAAGTCTCGAAGACGCCACCAGATACCACGAATATCTCAACCAGGGTATCAGGCTATTTATGACTTTGCTGCCGACTACGTTACTCCGTACAGATGCATGAGCACTGTTCGAGAGACCTTGTTCAGACCCGGAGAAAGACTCAGTGGATATCTTCTTTGACGCTTTGTAAATGCGCAGCAGCGTCCTTGCACTCATCGGTGGATAGCCTGCTCGCCATGTGCCAGCAGCTCCTCCTGCCAACCACTGTGGCGCAAGCTGCACCGGCGGCTCAAAATGCGTAGATCACAAGTAAATGCCAGACGAAGCCAGCCGTGCCCGTCTTCTGCGGCATCACCAGACAGAACTACGAGTAGAGACACAACCGAGTTTCAACCGACGAGGGGCAACAACGGCTTATCGGCTTATCAGGCCCTAACCAGACTAGCGTAAGAGTCACCTCTCTCCCAAATGACTGCACACGAGGAATTTTGACTGCTCCTAGGCGAAATCCCCCACTCTCCGCCCTGCACGCCGACGACGTTGCGATTCTTCCTCCCGGACCCTCCTGAGGCGCCTGAAGACTTCACTCTTCCCCAATCCACCGACCAGGCTCCCGACACCGACGCTTGCGCCGTGCGCGACCCTGCAAGCCAACAGCCACCTTTGCTGCGGACTCGCGGAGTGCCCCGCCAAACCCTCATCATGTCTGCCAACGGCGACCCCAAATACGACGACATCGAGTCCGAGTCGGACTCCGGCGAGTCCTTTGACGGCCACAACGCCCCCGGCGATGGCATCGAGGAGAAGCCCCTCAAGTCGGCCCTGAAGCGCTCCAACCCTGCCATCCCAGACCAGACCGTCCAACGACCCGAGCTGCCCCCGCAAACCGATCCCAAAGACCTCGACGTGGCGAGCCTCACCCCCCTCACCCCCGAGATTATTGCCCGCCAAGCGACCATCAACATTGGAACCATTGGCCATGTCGCCCACGGCAAGTCCACCGTCGTCAAGGCCATCTCCGGCGTCCAGACTGTTCGTTTCAAGAACGAGCTGATTCGCAACATCACCATCAAGCTGGGTTATGCCAACGCAAAGATCTACAAGTGCGACAACCAGGAGTGCCCGCGACCTGGATGCTACCGGAGCTACAAGAGCGAGAAGGAGGTCGACCCCCCTTGCGAGCGAGACGGCTGCAGCGGCACCTACAGATTACTGCGACATGTGTCGTGAGTCCTTCCTTTCCTTGCGCTCGTACCATCTCCATGCTGATGACTGCTTCAACTAGCTTCGTCGACTGCCCCGGTCACGATATTCTCATGAGCACCATGTTGTCTGGCGCCGCCGTCATGGACGCTGCCCTTCTGCTCATCGCCGGCAACGAATCCTGCCCACAGCCCCAGACCTCTGAGCATTTGGCCGCCATCGAGATTATGAAGCTGGACAAGATCATCATCCTGCAGAACAAGGTCGATCTCATGAGGGAAGAGGCTGCCCAGCAGCACTACGAATCCATCCTCAAGTTCATCCGAGGAACCGTCGCCGGCAAGTCTCCGGTCATCCCCATCTCCGCCCAGCTCAAGTTCAACATCGACGCCGTCAACGAGGCCATTGTCAACACCATCCCGGTCCCCCCTAGAGACTTCAGCATGGACCCTCACATGATTGTCATTCGATCCTTTGACGTCAACAAGCCCGGTGCCGAGATTGATGACTTGAAGGGTGGCGTTGCTGGTGGCAGTATCCTGCACGGCGTTGTCAAGCTCGGCGACGAGATCGAGATCAGGCCTGGTATCGTCTCTCGCGACGATAACGGTGCCTTGAAGTGCATGCCCATCTTCAGCAGAGTCGTGTCTCTCAACTCCGAGGCCAACGATCTGAAGTACGCTGTTCCTGGTGGCCTGATCGGTGTCGGTACCCGCATCGACCCTACCCTCTGCAGAGCCGATCGTCTCGTCGGTTTCGTCCTGGGCCTCAAGGGCAGACTTCCCGAGATCTACAGCGAGATCGAGGTCAACTTCTACCTCCTCCGCCGCCTGCTCGGCGTCAGGACCGCCGATGGCAAGCAGGCCAAGGTCGCCAAGCTGGCCAAGAACGAAGTCATCATGGTCAACATTGGCTCGACTTCGACTGGTGCCAAGGTCGCCGCCATCAAGAACGATGCCGCGAAGCTGGTCCTGACCAGCCCTGCCTGCACCAACATCGGTGAGAAGGTTGCCTTGAGCCGACGTATTGAGAAGCATTGGCGTCTCATTGGCTGGGCCACTATTGCTGCGTAAGTTCACCCGTGACTCCTCACCCCATCGCTCTGGTTGCATGTTGATCTAACTTGTGCGTAGCGGTGTTACGCTGGAGCCCAGCACGTCCTAAGTGCCCAAGACGATCATTGTAGGAAGCCGTGAAGGGCATCTTCTGCGACGTTTGAATTGCCCAGAACTTGCGTCGACAGGAAGCTCGTAAGAGGCAAGTCCTTCGATGTGGCAGATGAGCAGGTGGCTGGCGCTGGAGGCGGCTCGGTGTTTAAAAACTGTCTTCCAGAGGTGACTGGAGATGAGATTCAACTTCCTCAAGAGCGGGATCATGTTAGGAGCACTGAGCAGCCAGCTGCATGCCGTAGATATACATCACTAGGACCTCAAGGCCCTTTATCAATCAAGGAAACCAGACAGAAAAATACGCACGCAGCAGCTAGATCAATCGACTTCGATTTGGACAAAGCCAAGTAGCAGCTTGTTTCATTTCCGTACTTTGCGCGCGTGCTTGACGAGGTTCTCTATCACCCCTTCAAATGCCTCGCGGTCGCCTATCTTCTCATCCGTCCGCTTCTGCCAATACTTCAGCACGTCCTTGGCCGTTCCCTCCATCGATTCCAGCTTAGCTACGTGAGCCGCAAGCTCCTCGTTCGTCATGCCGCTCAGAGCCTCGTCTGTTGTCATGCAGAGATAGCGGGCAGCCACCAAGTCCAACTCTGGCTGCGGTGGCGGTCCTTTCCGTCTCTTGGACCCCGTGGGCTTTCCCTGTGTGTCCACCGACGTCGATGAGCTGTTACCTTCGCCCTGACGCAGTCGTGACGCTGACCTCGAGTCACTTGATGCGCGAGGAGACGTGGCGCGGATGTTCAGCGAAGGCAGCACCAGTTTCTTTTGCTTGGACGCCGGAAGAATCTCGTCGAGGTCGACGGGAACGCCCAGGGAGACGAGGAACAGGCGGCGCGTGCGGGATCGGATCCAATCGGGAGGAGCCAGCGGTGGAGGAGCAACGAGCTGGGACCAGAGGGACGCGGACCGAGGCGTCAGGAACATGTTTGAGTCCGTTGAGAGGGGGGAAGGGGTATTGAAATCAAGATCTTCTGGTGGGAAGAGTGTGTCCAAGTAGGGCTCGGTAGATGATATGACTTCGTCAGGACTCAGGCCGTCAAAATCGGCTATCGGCTGCACGCGTGGTCAGCGAGCCTTGCAAATCAGAAAACAGACATGGAGAGCTTACGAATGGCAGCACTGATGGCTGAACCGGGGGAGGAGCATATGTCGATGGTGAAGGGGTGGCTTGTTGGAATCCATCCTCAAAATCGTCAAAATCATCATCATGAGCAGCGCCTTCTTCGAAATCGTCAAAATCGTCTCCAAAGTCGTCATTACCGTTCTCGCCCCCAGCATCGGAATTAAGCATGACCTCCGGTACAGCCTCAGCACTCTGTTTGCTCTCGGGCTCAGAGGTGCCAGAGCTGGGCTCGTCATCAGGAGCTTGTTCCACCACCGTTGCTGGAATGTCCGTGCCTGTGGTGGCGATGGGAGTCTGAGCATGCTCATCTGGAATAACGGCTATCTCGTCGGGCTGCGCATCCGCTTCCCGTTTTGTGTACGCTTCGGTCCCGGGAACTTCGCCGTGCGACGGCTCGTCGTCGATCTTCTCAATTCTCGTTGCAGGAACCGGCGAGGCTCGATTTGGGCTCACCGGGCCGGACTGCGCATCTGTGAACTGGTCGTCTTCATCATCAGATGAATCGGCTGTGGTATAGTCAGCTTGTCTTGCAAGCATGTGGGCGGTCCAGGAGACCTACATAGATGGCGTGCGCCTGGATCGGCTACCTTCACCTCCGGCGGAGGCTCCAACCTCTCGGGTTCGGCCATTGCTCTAATAATCACCCGCGACAGCAGTGACTCAAGAGGCAAGTAAGAGCATGAGTAGCCTCCAGGAGCTTCGTCCTTGTTTGGAGCTCAGACGAAGGATTAGGAAGTTCGAGGAGGTCGCCAGTCGCGGCTGGGAGTCGTTGGATCAATGCCTTTCCGCGGCAGTCCAGCTATGCGCTCTGCTGCATGAATTGGCACTTATCAAACCTGGGAGTGCCCGTCCGGGTAAATGGAGCGCAAATTATGGCGTATTCGCAGTACTTGAGTAGAGGTCGAAGCTGCTGTCACTCTCGAGGTCCATCACGTGGGGCCCGTTGGGGAGAGCAGTTTAGTCCGCACTAGGAGGCTCTCCTGGCTTTGGTACGTACCCCACGACGTCGCGCGCCCAGGAAGCGCGTGGAGCTGGCAGCATCACCGCAAAAAAAGCTTCCCCAGCCGCCGTATAGAAGTGATTCTTGCACCCCCTTCGCAGCTTCGACGACTGGCGTCAATCAGCTCGACCACAATCTTTGGCGGGCCATCGGAGTGTTCGTTTCTCCACCGTCTCCCATTCCCCTTGGCAGGGTGGCTCGGTGAAGACTCGGACTGTGCCTGTTGCAAGCCGTTGCGATCCAACACCAGCGCCGACTGAATCGAAATCGAGACAGCAAGCATGTCGTTCAATTTCGGAACCCCCAGCTCGACGAGCGCCGGGCAAAACAATGCGACCTCTTCGGCTCCCGCTGCAGGTGGCCTCTTTGGCTCTGCCTCGGGCAGCGGTGGTACACCCTCGTTCTCCTTCGGACCACAGGCTGGTGCCGCCACGGGCAACAACGCAACGCCTACAGGCGAGAAAAGCTCTCTCTTTGGACAGCAGAGCAGCGGCAACTCGCAGAAACCCGCTGGAGGGTTGTTTGGCGGTGGCTCGGCCTCCAACACCCCTTCCGGTGCCGCAACTCCCACCGGCGGTGCAGGCTTGTTCGGAAGCAACGGCGCAGCCTCGTCGTCATCTGCTGGCGGCCTTTTCGGCGCGGCAAAGCCTGCTGCTACGACTGCCTTCGGCGCGACCGGCAGCGGGACCACAACCCCGGCGGCAGGCGGTATGTTCGGAAACACCAGCGATACGACAAGCAAGCCGGCGTCCAGCCTGTTTGGTGGCGCCGCTCCGAGCACCAGCGGTGGCCTCTTTGGCTCCCAGAACACCGCCTCAGCGCAAGGTCAAGCGAAGCCTGCTTCCTCAGCTTCGCCAGCGTCGGGCATGTTCGCAAGCACCGGCAACTCGTTGTTTGGAAACAAGAACGAGGGCGCATCAAACACTAAATCCGCTACGCCTACAACGACGGCGGCAGCTACTCCTGCAAAGCCCATGTTTTCCCTAGCCTCGACGACGCCCGCAGGGGCGCCGCCAACGGATTCCTCCAAGCCTGCTGCGAACGCATTCGGAGTCCCAGCCGGCGGGGATGCATCGAAACCAAGCGCTACCACGTCTCAGACAACCACGGCGCCCAGCTCGGGGCTCTTCGGAGGCGGCAGTACCGCCAGCGGTGGAGGCAGTATGTTTGGTGCTAAACCTGCAACAAGTTCTGCACCATCCACGGGTGGACTCTTTGGAAACGCAGGAGGCAGCTCCACGCCATCCACGTCCGCTCCAACAACAAACTCAGCGGCTCCAGCATCGGCAAGCTCCTTGTTTGGTGCTAAGCCAGCGGCCCCCGCGTCATCTGGTACTCCGGCAGCGACTGGCAGTGGAGGACTGTTTGGTGGCGCTGCTACCAGCACCTCGGCTGCGTCAACCGCGCCTGCGGCTACCACAGCTCCCGCGGGAGGCTTGTTTGGTAGCAAGCCGGCCGCTACCGGTACAGCATCGTCCACAACACCAGCTCCGGCAGCTGCTCCGAGCGCGGGCGGCCTGTTCAGTAACGCTCAGGCAGCCACCAGTGCCTCTGCGTCAAAGCCTGCATCGTCGCTTTTCGGTGGTACACCAGCTGCTTCGACCGCCACGCAGCCTGCTTCGACGGACACTACGAAGGCCGCTGCGGCGCCAGCAGCCGGCGGTCTGTTCGGAGCCAAGCCAGCAGCGGAGGCCGCGGACAAGGACAAGGATGCAACGAAGCTCGGTGCCCAAAGTGGCACGACAACTGCACTCGGCGCCTCGACCAATGGCCCAACGTCACAAATTGCTAGACTCAAGAACAAGACCATGGAGGATATTGTCACACGATGGGCTTCTGATCTCTCAAAGTACCAGAGGGAGTTCAAGGAGCAGGCTACCATCGTGTCCGCCTGGGACAGGAACCTCGTGGACAACGGAGAGAAGATCCAGAAGCTGTACCTCGACACCTTTGAGGCTGAGCGAGCTAGCCACGAGATTGAACGGCAGCTCCTGGCAGTGGAGGGTCAGCAAGATGAGCTTGAGGCCTGGCTCGACCGATACGAGACGGAAGTCCAAGACATGTTCGCGAAGCAGATCGGTCCTGGGGAGCAGCTGGCTGGACCTGATCAAGAACGCGAGCGAACATACAAGTTGGCGGAGAAGCTGACACAGCAACTGGACGAGAAGTCCCGAGACCTCTCCAAGATGGTCAAGGAGATCAATGATATATCTGGAACTTTGAGCAAGGGCGCCAAGGCCGAAGACCCTGTAAGTGCGAGCCCAAGACTCGACTCAACAAACGCTTACAAGATACAGCTGAGCCAGATTGTTCGGGTGCTCAACGGCCACCTCACGCAACTGCAGTGGATCGACGCCAACGCCTCGGCCTTGCAAGCCAAGGTGGCGGCGGCGCAAAAGTCGAGCAGCACCTTGGGCAGTCACTACGCGGGCGTGGACAACGATGCGGCCGAGAGCTTCTACCGTTCGTATATGGGTCGGAGGTAGGGCAATTGGGAGGACTCAGATTCCGCTGGAATCACGCGGAGTTTTGGACTGACTGCATCGGGAAACGATGCTGGAGGGGGAATCATGCAAATTGACCGAAATTGGAGATATTTGAGCCAATTTATTCTGCACGCTGGGTGCTACACGCAGGTAATTGTACACTAGCCTAGACAGTGGCAAAAGACAAGCCCTGGATCGTCAAATCGCGTGCAGTATCCGTGCATTTTGGAGAGTGTCCGTAGATTTGGTTCCCAGCAAGTGCTTTTGCCCACGCACCCGAAGCTTCCGTCCTGGTTTGCGGGTGATGACCTAGTTCTGCTCGCCGCCGCCCTGCTCCTTGGTGATCTCGTCGCTGTGGCCACCCCGTCAGTATTGGAATTGGCTGCCAGTCCAAGGCATGGCTTGCTACGGGAAGGAATTTACGAACATGTGCTTGGACAGACGGTCGAGGTGCTGCTGCTGCTCAGCGAGCTTCTTCTTGAGCTCCAGGAGCTTCTCCTTCTCGCGCTGGCGAATAGCGTAGTCCTCGGAAGCGCGCTCCCGGCGCTGGAAGGCATCGCTGAACGGGCGCGCGTCAGCATCAGCGTCAAGAGGCAATGGCAATCCGCGCGGCAACGAAGCCACAGCCGAGGCAGTAACTCACCCTTGGCCGCCCGTCTTGGGGGGGGCGCCAGTATCGCCCTGGGCCATGGTGCGGGTAGTGGTGCTGAAAGCAGCTCGGAGGGGACGGAAGGCCGCCGTCTTGGCGAAGGTCGTGCGAAGCATCGTGGGCGATGGACGATGCGTCTTTTGGGGAGGTTGTATGACGTGTGGTTGAAGAAGTGGTGGTTGCAAGCAATGCCGGTAAGCAAAGCTACTGGTGGAGTCGTGGGCTGATGTGCTGTGCTTGCAGAGATGTGAGTGGATGGGGCTGTGGCATAGGGCAGTACTTGCGAGGCCGGTTAGGCGCCTTGCGAAATGCGGGTAGTTTCGTAACGCTGCCGTGCCCCCAGGCTTGGAACGTGCTTTGGCCGAGCCAGGCAAAAACGAATGGGGCAGAAGTCCACTCTTCGTCGAGAACTTGGAACGTCACCGCTGGAGGGTTCTGGAAGCCCGCCTACGAGTACCATGACCTAGCACTGTCCAAGCCATTGCTCAAGGTAGGGAGTCTTGTATACGAGATTTGTAGGGCGTGACGTCGTCACCAATCCCGTCTAGATTTGCAAATATGACAATAGCGGCCACGTCGATGGTGGCCAGGATTGGTGAGGGCCCGGAGGCCTTCTATTTCTGGGCATCGCGCTTGATCGCACAGCCTCAGATGGGACGTCGAGTCGCGGCCATACCCCGTCTCCAATGCGACTTGAGAATGCTTCGGTGGTGGTGAAACAGGCTGTTTAAGGTGACACCGCCAGGCTGTGTTACTGGCGGGCAAACGAATTACTCTGAGCCCCGGTTGCGCGGTGGAGGGCCTGTGGCTGCAAGGAACATGCTGTCGCCGGTTGGTCACCTGGTGAGCGGCTGGTGGCTGGAGGTGAGCCGTGGGTTGCTGGGGCAAGGGGCGGCGCTTGTGGCCAAGTCGTCCCAGTGCCCAAAGGTACCTTATTAGGCGCGTTAAGATAAGGCAACTAAGGCGTGGCCCGTTTCGGATGGGGCTCTGAGGGCAAGGCGGACGATGAGGAGGCGCTGCTTCGTGAGCCTCCTGCATGCGGCTCTTGCTGCCCTTTGGTCGACCTGCGATGTCCTGATAGGTGAGCTTGGTGAAGCTCGTCTGCCTGAGGTACCGCAGGATGAGGCATTGAGGGCTGGGGTCGGCGCCGACAGACTTTGCCGGGGCGCGCACGCACTGCTGTCCAAGGAACTTGCGTCAACGCTCGGCCTTGGGTAGAGGTACTTGGGGCGGAAGGCGTTTTTCGCGCAGCACGTGAGGCGCGGTGGGTGGGAGGCCCCGTACCGGAGTACCTGGAGCTGCACGCACACCTGCGTCACTGGCCCCTCTTGTGCGGAAAAATGGAGCGGGGTGATTGGCGATCAGGCGCCTGCACCAGTCACCACAGCCCGGCCTGTTGCTGCTGCTGCTGCTGCTGCTGCTGCTGCGCTGCTGCTGGGGGATGCTGCCACTGCTGCTCGTTCCGACCTCCGTCCCGAACCCCTTCTTTCCATCCGCCCAATCCCTCCTCCACCACAACGCTTCTTCTTTTCGCTCATCAACCACGACTCCGTCCAACTCCCAACAAAACAACCGCTTATTCGTCTGTCGAGCCCCGCGCATCGCCGTCTCCCCCGACAGACCCGTCTACGCTCAGTTCCAACGCGTCCAATCCCTTTTTTGTCTATCGACTGCAAATCTCGGTACGTGCTTTGCTTGCGTGTCCTGTTGCTTGCCTCGTCCCTTGCGGCGCGCACCACCCCTCCCTCCCCTCTGTCGTCATGGGCGCCGCCTCCACCCTACCGCGATGCACAACACCAGCGCACTCCATCCGCGCGCCCTCGTCGCCACGACCTCGGCACGTCTACTGAGGTGCCCTCGAGGCCATTAGACGTCCTTTGCTCGCCATTGACGACTGGGACGCCCGCCTTCTGTCGCCGCTCGCAAGCTCGTCGGCGGACCCCACCACGGGGAGAAGGCGCCTCGTCAGGAGCGGGGGCAAAATGAGCGTCGGCGCGGCTCCCGTCGCCCAGCGAGGCCGTGTGCGCTGCCTCCTGCCGCGGCCAGGTCTGTCCTGTCTTGAGGCTCGCGTCTTCGACGACGACCGACCTGTAGCTGCCGAACCAACGGCTCGTTGAGCCCCTGTCACTGCCCGCAAAACCTCTTCCAACACATGGCCCCCCCTGCTTCTAGGTCTTGCCAGCTGCCAGCCGACACTGCACTCGTCACAGCGAAACGCGTCCACAGGCCAGATTTGCTAACGTTCGCAGTCGAAACTTCGCCAAAATGGGTCACGAAGATGCTGTCTATCTGGCTAAGCTCGCCGAGCAGGCCGAGCGGTACGAGGGTAAGTTTTTACTGTCTCAGCCCCTGCGGTGGCGATTTTCGCGCTGACGCCCCGCGCCCCCAGAGATGGTCGACAACATGAAGATTGTCGCCAGCGAGGACCGCGACCTCACCGTCGAGGAGCGCAACCTTCTGTCCGTCGCCTACAAGAACGTCATTGGCGCCCGCCGTGCCTCTTGGAGAATAGTCACTTCTATCGAGCAGAAGGAGGAGTCCAAGGGCAACTCGTCCCAGGTCACCCTCATCAAGGAGTACCGACAGAAGATCGAGGCCGAGCTCGCCAAGATCTGCGATGACATCTTGGACGTCCTCGACGCGCATCTGATTCCCTCGGCCAAGTCTGGCGAGTCCAAGGTCTTCTACCACAAGATGTAGGCGCCCCTCCTCTCCCCCGACTACCTTGCGTAACGGGTGCTGACTCCCCGCAATAGGAAGGGCGACTACCACCGCTACCTCGCCGAGTTTGCCATTGGCGACCGCCGCAAGGACTCTGCCGACAAGTCCCTCGAGGCCTACAAGGCCGCCACTGAGGTTGCTCAGACTGAGCTGCCTCCCACTCACCCCATCCGCCTGGGTCTCGCTCTGAACTTCTCCGTCTTCTACTACGAGATCCTCAACGCCCCCGATCAGGCTTGCCACCTGGCCAAGCAGGCTTTCGATGATGCCATTGCCGGTAAGTCGACCTCGTATCCGGGCCTCTCGCCGCCATATTCCCTAACGCGACTCTGCAGAGCTCGACACCCTCAGCGAGGAGAGCTACAAGGACTCGACGCTCATCATGCAGCTCCTGCGCGACAACCTGGTGAGTCTTAAAACCTGAGTGGTGATAGAGAAGCACCGCTAACAGCTGGCAGACTCTCTGGACCTCGTCCGAGGCCGAGACCTCTGGCGCCGCTGGCCAGACCGAGGCCAAGGAGGAGACCCCCGCCGCTGCTACCGAGGCGCCCGCCGCGGCGGCCTCCGAGGAGGCCCCCAAGGCTGCCGAGTAAATTTTGACAAATATGAAGCCAGCCTTCAAGGCTTTGACCATGCTGGTATGGGGCGGGCCGGTGTCTACGGAGTGGACGGAAGACCTCGTTTTTTTGATCAAGAACTTCGGCATTGTTTAGGTTCACGCGCGCAACGCAACGGTGGGAGGGATCGAATTTTCCCAACGGACCGGCTAGGAGACCTAAAGAAGAGCATTTTGGAGGTTCTGCTTTTAGACTCTAATGCGTGACCGTCTGGACAAATAAAAATTACTAAAGTTGCTTTCCATACATAAACACAAGTCGAGCTTGAAGATCACTGTGGCAGGCTGATCGATGTGTCTCGAATACTGATGCAGAGATTCTGCACCGAGCAAATAGGAGGCGTCAGACTTGAGGCTTTGTAGCTACGTTCATGGTTGTTTCGAGATGGGCTGTCGGACGGTATCTTCATGTGTTGTTCCTCAAATGCACGTGTCACAGGTGACGGAGGCTGACCAGTGCTTCTTGCTGTCAACTCTTCGCATTGGGCGACTGTTGGGGCTCGTCATCGTCTATCAAAGCGAAATGGACCCTCAACCAGAGGCTGCAGTCTTGGCAGCCCACCATGAGCAATCCCTCGTCAGCTACCTCCATTAGATCCTCCTCGCCGAAAGCGTAACCCCTGTCGTTCCCGCAGCGACAGGACCGATACCAGCGTTCATCTGTGTCATCAAAGGGTAGGTCGTCAAGATCGACGTTTTCAACGCCAGTTTGGAAGGTAGTTGCACCGGTGCCGGAGCCGGGAAGGGAGTGAGAGAGGCGGAGGGATGCGTCGTAGGTGGTGCGCTGGGAGGGAGAGGAGAGGACGGTAAAGGCGTCACTGATTTCGTCGATTGTGTAGACGGAGCTCTGGGGAGAGACAACAGATGATGGGAGGGTGTCCTTTGTGGTAGAGGCGGCCTTGTCTGGGTGGTTGCGGAGAAGAGCCCGGCGGTAGGCTCGTTTTATGAGCGCCGAGGGGTCGTGTGAGCTGCAGTCGAGGAGTTCGGGGGTGATGCCGAGGACCTCATAGTGAGTTGCCGGCCCGCGGCGACAGTCCTCAGGGACCGGACGACGAGCGTCCATCAATTAAAAGGCGAGTTGCAGGATTGTGAGTGAGTGCAAGCGATCCAGTCGACGACTTGTGACGGTGTTGGTATAAAATCCGGCCCAGTCCCGCATCACGTGACACATACATGGAGCCAAAGTAGAAGGGCAGATTTTGTTGCTGATACCGTGTTGGCGAACATGAACGGGTCGATCAAGTCTTAATATGTCGATAAACTGGAGTCTGGATTGCCAATGGCAGGTGTTGTGGTTCAAGACGCTCTCAGAAGGCTTTCCCATGCAAACAGCATGACATCGAGGCTGATGGTCGCGACCCTTCAAAGACGACGAAGCTATGAGGAGAGTGCAAATGAGGAGTCACAAGGCCTGCGGTATTTGTGGTTTCAAAGTTGTGATACATAGAAATACATGGTGTATATACAATGCCCCTTGACGATAGTGCGCCGATCCGCTCGAGCATTTCGTGCCGCTTATTTCGGCCATTTGGTCCAGTTCCTCTTCCCGACCTGCTCGACGAGTTAGCAACGAAGGGAACGCAGAGTCCACGTGGGATCAATGTCTTACCCGCTTCCAAGCCTTGATAAGCTTGGGCATCTCCAGCATCGCTTTTCTCCTCTCTTCCATCCTGGGTAGCCAAAGTCAGTTCTGGTAATCTAATTGCGAATTGTACGGCAACGTACTTTGCGATCATGTGTCTCTCGTGAATGTGGCCCTTGACTCTTTGTCCTACACCCGTGCCCTTGACCCTCAGGCCGTGCTCGACGCGGTGCGCCAGCTGATACTCGGTCGCCTTGGTCGTCTCTGGCAGCAGCTCCTCGACGCCGTGCTCGCGCGCCATCTGCACGAGCTGGGCCTGCCGGCGCTGCGAGAAGACGGGGCCCTGCCACTTGCCGGTGACTGGGTGCTTGTAGAAGCGGAACGGGTTCGGGCGCTGCTCCTGGTAGGGCGTGGGCTTGGCCTCGGCCGTGGGGAGGATGGCGGCGGGCGGCCAGCGGGCGAAGAAGCGCTGCAGCGGCGGCGGCAGCGTCTTGGCAAGCTGGACCAGGTGCGACGAGGATGCCATCGTGTGGTCGTTAAGGGTCGCTACCGCTGGTGTGAAGCGGGCGCATCCGGTGGCGGGAAGATGGTGCGTGGAGGAAGCGCTGCGAGGTGAAGCTATCGAGAACGTTGAAGTCGAGGCTGCGGCAACTTTTGTGAGACCCCTGCAACTGGAAGCGGCCACCAACCACTTGCGCCACATCAGAGCACCGCCACACCAGCCGGACCCCTCACCATCCCACCTTCAGAGGCTCCGGCGGCGTCCTTTCGCTGCCCTGACTCAAAATTTAGAAGCAACCGACTTCGCACCAAAGGCTCATCGTTGAGTCAGCTGGTCTTGTATTTATCCTCAATTCTCCGTGCAGGACAGTGTCGGAAGCCCCTTCACCACGGGCTTCAGCTACAAGCGTCCAGCACGACGTTCAGACTCGCTGTCCGAGCACTTCGGGTGCGCTCCGTCTCCCCAAGACGACCCTTGAACATCAGCACACGAGCCGCAATGGCAACCAACAGCGCGCGAGGAAACCCAAGTACGCCTTGCTTTCCGCTGCGGTCTGGGAAATGTCGCTAACATCTCGCAGTTGGGGCAAGCGAAGGCCTCGCGACGAACACGAGCGCCGCCCCCTCGCTCCCGACCGAGACGAAACAGGAAATCGCCAATGCGACTCAGACTGGCGCTACTGGGGTTCACGCCCCTGGGCCAGACCCGGATGCCGCCACTGATGCCGCCGGTCCTCCCAAAGTGAAGACGGAGAAGGAGTGTAAGCTGCGTGCTGCTGAACGTCCGCGACGAGACCAGTTCTCTCTGACCCAAAGTTCGTATAGTGGAAAAGGAGCGAAAGAAGGCCGAGAAGGCCGCCAAGCTGGAAGCCAAGAAGGCAAAGGCTGCTCAGCTTGCTGCCAATCCTGCCAAGGAGAAGAAGGCGAAGGAGAAGAAAGAGCAAGAAGTCATCCCGGAATACGTCGAGGAGACCCCCGTTGGCGAGAAGAAGCGCATCCGGTCTTTCGAGGATCCCAACTTCAAGGCCTACGACCCTATCGCTGTTGAGTCGGCTTGGTATGACTGGTGGGAGAAGGAAGGTTTCTTCAAGCCCGAGTTCAAGGCCGACGGCACCGTCAAGGATGCCGGTAGCTTCGTCATCGTCCACCCTCCGCCGAATGTCACTGGATCCCTCCACATGGGTCATGCCTTGGGCGACTCTTTGCAAGACCTCATGATCCGGTGGAACCGAATGAATGGTAAAACGACGCTCTGGGTTCCTGGCTGCGATCACGCCGGCATTTCGACGCAGAGCGTCGTCGAGAACATGCTGTGGCGACAACAGCAGAAGACCCGGCACGATCTTGGCCGCACCAAATTTATTGAGACTGTTTGGGATTGGAAGGAAGACTATCACAAGCGAATCAACAAGGCATTGACCCGCATGGGTGGATCGTTTGACTGGAGTCGGGAGGGTGAGTTTCATGCACGACTGCACGCGGATACACGGGACGCGCTAACAATATGAAGCCTTCACCATGGACGCCAATCTGTCCGCTGCCGTGGCTGAGACCTTTGTTCAGCTGCACGAGGAGGGCATCATCTACCGAGCGAACAGGCTAGTCAACTGGTGCACAGCGTTCAACACGGCCCTCTCCAACCTTGAGGTCGAGAACAAGGAATTGACGGGACGCACGCTCCTCGATGTCCCTGGCTACGACAAGAAGGTTGAATTTGGTGTCATTGTCCACTTCAAATATCCCGTCGAAGGGTCCAACGAGATGTTGGAGGTGGCCACAACTCGTATTGAGACTATGCTCGGCGACACGGGTATTGCTGTTCATCCCAAGGACGAACGGTACAAGCATCTCGTCGGCAAGTCGGCCATCCACCCTTTCATCGAGGGACGCAAGCTTCCCATCGTTGCCGACGAGTATGTCGATATGGAGTTCGGTACGGGTGCTGTGAAGCTCACCCCGGCGCACGACCCCAACGATTTCACCCTGGGCCAGAGGCACAATCTCGAATTCATCAACATCCTGACGGACAATGGCCTGATGAACGAGAACGCCGGCCCTTACAAGGGCCAGAAACGCTTCGATGTCCGGTACAGCATCGTCGACGCGCTCAAGGAGAAGGGACTCTACGTTGACAAGAGGGACAACCCGATGAAGGTACCCCTTTGCCTAAAGTCCAAGGACGTCATTGAGCCCATCATGAAGCCTCAGTGGTGGGTCCGGATGAAGGAACTCGCCGAGCCGGCCTTGAAGGTTGTCAAGGACGGTCAAATCAAGATCAGGCCAGAGACTGCCGAAAGAAGCTACTACCGCTGGCTCGAGGACATCAACGACTGGTGCATCAGCCGACAGCTCTGGTGGGGACACCGCTGCCCCGTCTACTTTGCCAAGCTTGAGGGCGGCTCCGGGGACATTGCTGAGGAAAAGCTTTGGTTCTCCGGAAGGACGCTGGAAGAGGCCGAAAAGAAAGCTGCGGCCGCTCTGCCCGGGAAGAAGTATACGCTTGAACAGGACGAGGACGTCCTTGACAGTGGGTTTCTTGAACATCATAATTCGTACTGACTAAGACTAACGATGCAACAGCTTGGTTCTCGTCTGGTTTGTGGCCTTTCAGCACCCTTGGCTGGCCCAAGAAGACACATGACCTCGAGACATTGTACCCCACAGCTGTGCTCGAGACGGGTTGGGACATTCTGTTCTTCTGGATTGCCCGCATGATCACACTCGGCCTCAAGATGACTGGAAAGATTCCGTTCAAGGAGGTCTACTGCCATAGCCTTGTCCGTGATTCCGATGGGAGGAAAATGAGCAAGAGTTTGGGCAATGTCATTGACCCCCTAGATGTCATCTCCGGCATCAAGCTGCAGGACTTGCATGATAAGCTTGCTCTGGGCAACCTCCACCCCAGCGAGGTCCAGAAGGCGACGAAGTATCAGAAGACTGCATTCCCCGACGGCATTCCGCAGTGTGGTGCCGATGCGTTGCGATTCACCATGATCAACGCCACTACTGGCGGTGCAGACATCAACCTGGATATCAAGGTGTAAGTCGCGCTCGTTTGTTGATATTCGGTATGACGCTGACTTTGGTAGTATTCACGCGTACCGGAAGTTCTGCAACAAGATTGTGAGCCAAGCCTACCTTCTCGGCATTTGATTATGCTTGCCCAATTGCTGACCTTTCGCTGCAGTTCCAAGCTACGAAGTACGTCTTGGGCAGCCTGCCTGAGGACTTTACGCCGATCAAGGACGGTGCCGTGCGTGGAAAGACTCTTGCTGAGCGGTGGATCCTGCACAAGATGAACAGTGCTGCCAGGGACATCAACGCGGCTCTCGCCGACCGCGAATTCTCAAAGTCCACCATCCTCGTCTACCGTTACTGGTACAGCGAGCTGTGCGATGTCTACATTGAGAACTCAAAGGCCATCATTCGCGACGGCACCGAAGAAGAGCGCAACTCGGCTATCCAGACGCTCTACACCGCTCTGGAGGCGGCGTTGACGCTCATCCACCCGTTCATGCCCTTCATCACCGAGGAGATGTGGCAGAGGATGCCTCGCAGACCGGAAGACGACACCAAGTCCATCATGATCGCCAAGTACCCTCAGTACAACGCTGTTCTCGATGACCCCGAGGCGGAGACCGCCTACGAGCTCGTTTTGGGCTGCACCAAGGCTGCCCGGTCGCTCATGGCCGAGTACTCGCTCAAGACTGACGCCGAAGGTTAGTATATGCACGATGCATAGCTCTGGGTGTGTCCTGAACAGTCGCTGACGAGTGAACCTAGTCATCATCCAAGCATACACCGAGGCTGCGTTGAAGACGTGCAACAACGAAGTTGCGTCGGTTAAGTCCCTCAGCGGCAAGGCCGTCAAGGACATGAAGGTCATCGGACCGGATGCGCCTCGGCCCGCGGGCTGCGTCGCGTACCCAGTCTCCACAACCGCAGCCGTCTTCCTGCATGTCAAGGGCCGCGTCGACATGGATGCCGAGATTGCCAAGGCGCAGAAGAAGCTTGATAAGGCTAGGAGCGCCATCCAGAAGCAGGAGAAGATCCTGTCCGACCCCGGATACCAGCAGAAGGTCGAGGCGGCCGTGCAGGAGGTTGACAAGCAGAAGCTGGCGGACGCGAAGCAGGAGGAACACAGCTTCCAGGAGACCATCAAGCAGTTTGAGCTGCTCAAAGTAGAGTAGAAGAGGCTGCAGAGACGAGGGATTTGCCCTCCCTCAATACCAAAAGGAATGTCGGATATCACAGCAGATGAGCTAAAAGACAATAGACTGCTCAAGGCATATTATTGATTTGTTCGTAGCATCCTTAAGCGAAGCTCGTTACTCATAATGTTTGCATCGTTGGGTATTCTCTAGCGCCAGGCTCCTTTGTCACCACCACCGCCCGCTCCGGCGCCGCCTCCACGGCCCCATCCTTGTCCGTCGTCCTTCTTGCCGCCTCCTGCTCCTCGCACGGGCTTCGACTGCGCAGCCTCGTGTCGCCTCAGCTCCTCGGGCACCTTGGAAATGGAGCTTTTGCTAAGCATCTGGCGCAGGTCGTACATGAGGTCGGCATCTTCGTTGCCCAAAAAGGTGATGGCCACGCCGCTCTTGCCCGCACGACCGGTACGGCCAATCCGATGGGTGTAGCTCTCGATGCTCGTCGCCATATTGAAGTTGACGACGAGCGATACATCGGGGACGTCGATACCACGGCCGGCGAGGTCGGTCGCAACGAGCACCTGGGTCTGGCCGGAGCGGACGGAACCGAGGGCCGCCTCTCGCTGTTCTTGCGTCTTGGAGCCGTGGAGGGTGACGGCCGAGTAGCCCATCGACTTGATGTCGCGCGCGACGGCGTCGCAGTTGCGCTTGATGTTGACGAAGACGATGATGGGCGGTGCGAACTGCTTGGACGCAAGGATCTCCTGGAGACGGCGCTTGCGGCGGTCCTCGCCTGCGATGAGCTCGACACGCTGCTCGACGGTGTCGACAGCCTCGCCGGCATTTCCGATGGTGGCGATGGCAGGGCGTCGGAGGTACTTCTTTGCGATGCGTTCGACGAGAGGCGGCATCGTGGCCGTATACATCATGGTCTGCCGGTAGCGGTCGCGGCCGCCGAGGTAGCTCTTCATGAGGTGCGCATTCTCGGCGTCGTCGGTGTCAGGCTTCTCGTTGGTGACGGGCAGGGCGTCCAGGATCTTGTTGACGGACTCCTCGAAACCAAGGTCGATCATGCGGTCGGCTTCGTCCATGATAACGTAGCAGCACTGCGCCAGGACGAGCAGTCGCCGCTCGATACAGTCAACCAGGCGACCCGGCGTCGCCACAACAATCTCGGCGCCGTTGCGTAGTGCAAAAGCTTGCTCCTCAAGGGAGTGGCCACCGACGATGCTTACGCAGCGGAAGCCGAGCGGCGTCGCGAACTTTAGGGCCTCCGTCTCGATCTGCTGGACCAGTTCTCGGGTCGGGGCCAAGATCAGGGCATACGGACCGTCGTTCTTATTGACCTCGTTGAGGGGAGGCAGGTCAGAGATATAGACGAGGAGTGGCAGCAGGAAGGCTGCTGTCTTTCCGGAACCAGTTACCGCGACACCGATGAGGTCGCGAGCCTGCAGAGCGATAGGAATGGCCGCCCGCTGGATGGGACTCGGCTCCTTGTAGCCCACCCTGTCCACAATGTCGAGAATCCGCCGGGGCAGCCCGGACTCTGTCCAGTTGCGCATGGGGTTTGGTATGCTGCCGCCTTTCGTCGAGATACCGAAGTCTTCCTTGAATATTCTCCAGTCTCGCTCGCGCATTTCCTCCAGCTTCTTGTCGGACCAGTGCCGTCCCAGGCCTGTCCTGTCCGCCCGCTCTCTCGCCTTGTCGCGGGCCCGGTAAAAGTCTTCCATCAAGCCTTGCGCTCGCTCCTTGCCGTGCTCTGGGTCGCGTTGCTCGATCATGCGCGCCCGCTTGCGCGCTCTCTGCTCTGCCTCCTCGTCGAATTCGCCGCCGACGCCGGCAAACGTGGATCGATGGACGCTCTGCTGGGAGTACAAAGGGTCGTTGTCTCGCGTTGTGTCGTCGTCGGGGTCCCAGTCAAAGTTGAATTTCTTCTCCGTCGTCCTCATGCGCTTCTTCTTGGCGGAAAAGTTGGATTGCTGGTTGACCTGAGGCCCGAGGTATCGCGAGCGCAGCAGCGAAGCCTCGATGTCCTCGGCCGAGAGCTTCGAGCCCAGTGCCTTGTCCGCCTTCTTGCCGTCGCGTTGCTCTTCCCGACGGCCGTGCTGGCTCATAGCTCGAGGACCGGCCGGGACTCCATTTGTTGCGCCCCGGGAAACGGGGCCGGTGCCGGCTCCGACGCCAGCGTCGCCGTCAGCGTCAGCGTGCCGCGATGCCCATTTCCTCTCTCTCTCTTCCCTTCGTCGTGCTTCCAACTTCTTGTCTTCCTCTTGCTTCTTTGCAGCAAGCCTCTCTCGCTCGGCCTTGGGGATGAACCGAGGCTTAGCCGCGGCGGCCTCGGCGGCCTTTTTTGCCTTGAGGATTTGCTCGATATCCAGAGGCATTTTGCGGCTCTTGATTTGAGAGAACGTCGTGACGGAGGCGGAATGTTTTTGAAGGTGAGCGCACGGGCGCAGTCGCCAAAAGTAGGCCCCGGAATAACTAGTTGCCTTGCAGTCCCACTTTTCTCGTCTTTTGGGGTGTTCCTCAAAAGTGCTCAATTATGTCGACTCGTAATTAAGGCGTAGACTTAAGAAGCTCGTAGGCTATTTAAATCTGCTGGTATCGTTCTATTAATTCTTCTACCTTACCTTAAATGCCTGCCTGCCCCCCTGCCTGCCCCCCTGCCTGCCCGCCTGCCTCCGCGCCAGCTAACGAGTCTTTTAAATAAGCTTTTCGACAAAACTGTCTTTAGCCCACAGCGCTAAAATGCTTCAGTCTCAGTTCCATAATGATGAGGTATCTAGGAAAAGTCAATGTGAGAACTAGTATATCTCGTCTACGAAGTCCGGCGTGTAAATATATGTAATAGGGTTGTTTTTATTTCGTTGTTTGCGCACAGGTCTACGGAGTAAATATCTAATAAAATCCTACGTCTTGTGCACAGGTGTTCTATTGCTATTGTCATGCGACCGTTTGCCGGTGCATGTGGGAGTTGTTAGCTGTTGTTCAGCTTGTCGCTTGGTGATGTCTGCCGCTGAATGGGTGGGTCCCCACCCTGCAACCTTTCACACAACCAAACACACACACATGGCACTCATCAACCTGCCGTCTCATCAACAGCAGTGATTCCGCGACTTCATTTTCTTCATCCGTCAACGCTCCATGACCAACGGCTGAGTCTGACCCTTTGGCTTCCCCATGGCTTCCCCGGAAAACAACGGTGCAACGGCACCCGGTGAGGATGAGGAAGACGATTACTTGAACATGACGTTCGAGGAGCCAACCGTCAGAACCGAGAGCTCCCTTCAGCGCACACAGCGTCTCAAACGAGAGTCACAGGCCCGCGGAGTCATCAAGTCCAAAGCGCAGCGCGCCGAAGAAGAGGCCGCAGCGCGGGACAAGGCATTGTCGACTTCACTGTTGGACGATGACCGAGCCAAAAAAAGCAAGGGCCTGGCCATGATGGCCAAGATGGGCTTCAGTGGTGGAAGCCTGGGCAAGAAGACGGAAGAGGGAGACACTGCAGGACGGGCTGAGCCAATCAAGATCAGCATCAAGGAGGACCGCGGAGGCATCGGCCTCGACAGCGAAAGGAAGCGGCGACTGGACGAGGCCGTCGATGCCAGAGACATCAAGGTCACCAAAGTCGACCCTGAAGAATATCGCGAGAGGGTCCGCAAGGAGCGTGAGGAAGCTAAGCTGGAGGCACAGTTCCGCGCTGCTCAGCGCGTCGCCGAGGGCCTCGACGACGAGAAGGCAAGCGGCGTGGCCAAGGATGGTCCGTCACCGCCGACGGATGACAAGCCGGAATCCAAGTCTGCACCCGTGTCTTCCAGGCCTCTCAAGTCCATCTCCATTCTCTACCGCGGCCTCGTCCGCCAGCGCGAGGAGCGGGAACGAGACCGTCGCATGCGGCATGACCTCGAGCAATCACTCTCGCGGCTGCCCACGTACGAGGACGACAACGAGGACGACAACTACAAGCTTGCTTTGGGCAAGAAACAAACAGTGTACGCTGCTGCCGAGGATGTGGATGAGGAGGACGAAGAGCTGGACGAGTTCAACGCGCTCAGCGCGGAGGAGCGGCTGCAGAAGCTTGTGGAGCACTTGCGGCGGGAGCACCGGTACTGCTTCTGGTGCAAGATGGCGTATCCCGACGAGCAAATGGATGGCTGTCCGGGGCTGACGGAGGAGGATCACGATTAATGACGAAAGAAGTCCCAAGGGCCACCACTCAATGCCATCTCGCCGGTGTAAGAACTAAGCATCTTCGTGCTGCATCGTCGCGCAATGCATTGAACTTGAATCTCTTCCGGTGAATGAGATGACGATCCGCTTGCTCGCTCATAGTCATTCACTCCTACGGAGTACGGAGTACCATGGCGAGACTCCATCTCGTGTCCAGCTTCAAAGCCCCCCCTGTCAACAGATCCCTGCCAACCTAACCTAATCAACCACCAACCCCCTGGCCGCCGCGGTGCTTGGGGCACGCAGCATCCGCAGGCCAGCAGCAGCCCGCCTCCAGCCACTCGAATTTACGGTGAGCTCGATGCTGCAGCTCATGCCGTTCGCGCTGACCTGCATGTGCAGCTCACCATCTGCAATCCCCACGTATCGCACAACCCACTGCAGCCCCCTCCCGTTTCGCCTCTTGGACATTCATCTTTTTCCTTTGCGCAGTTGTTGGGGACCGAGGGCAGGCATCCGACAGCAGAAGACGTTGCGCCTGTGTTCGCTTGATACCCGACCGCTGTCCATACCCAATTGCGAGGCCTCTCCACTCCCTCACTTGAGAGGGAGGCACCGCAACTCGGCAACGCCTTCGATCCGCAGCGTCTCGCCGCAATGGGCTTCCTCGACGGCCTCTCCGTCGGCCCCAACGGCTTCTCCCGCCCTGCGCAGCACCGCCGCCACTCCTCGCGCTCGCATCACAAGAAGCACCGCTCCCGCTCCCGCTCCCGCTCCAGCTCGCGCCACCGCGGCGGCGCAGCGTCCGTCGTCGGCTCGCTGTTGGGCGGCCTGGGCGGCGAAAGCAATTACCACAAGCACAATGCGTCGCGCAGCTCCTTCTTCGGGCTGGGACACAACTCGAGCCGCTCGAGCTTCTTTGGCATAGGAGGTAGGCCGTCGAGACCCTCGCTATGGGGGAGTTTCGTATCCATATGACTAACACCAACGCGCAGGCCGCCCATCGTACTACAAGCGCTCCCCCCGGCAGGGCTTCATGCAGCGCGCCTATCGTCAGCTCAAGCGCCTGATCCGTGACCTCGTGCACTATGCGAAGCGCCATCCGTGGAAGGTCTTCTTCCTCGTCATCATGCCCCTCGTCACCGGCGGCGCCCTCACGGCCCTGCTCGCCCGCTTCGGCCTGCGCATGCCCCCTTCGCTCGAGCGCATGTTGGGCATGGCCTCGCGCGCCGCCTCGGGTGACGGCTTCGGCCTCGTTGGCGACGCCGTCCGCATGGCCGGGGACTTTGGCGGATCTGCCACAGGTTCCCGCGTCGAGCGCGGTCGCGGAGGCGGCATGCAGTGGGAGCGGCGCTCCGCGTACGAGTCTAGGCCCGGCGGTCGCGGAGGCGGCGGCTCCGACGGATGGGAGAACGGCATCATGGGTGTAGCCAAGATGTTCCTCTAGGTGATCCGGCATGCGAGGGCCTCTCGACCCTTTTGATATATTCGTGAATGCATCGAGGACAAATAAGACCCGGGGCTGGGATCGGGAACTGGAACGATTGATTTGCTTAATAACACACATTTTACATGCTCGGCTCACACGATTGGGGCAGAGCTGGTCAGACATAAGATTCATTAGACATTTACTCCGTAGACCTACGAGACACAGAACATCATGTCACATACCTGCATGCTGGACTTCGTGGATGAGACATGCCAGTTGAAAGTTTTACTCCGAGAATGCAGGTGCGCCATGCCGCACGTTATCAAGTGCCCGTTGCTCAGTCACAGGGTCTCTTGGAGGTCACCCCCAACCGGCAATGCGCAGTGGAAACGATGGCCTCCACTTTGGGCATTACACTTGCGGCTCCTGCCGGTTTCAGAGATAGTATCGTGAATGGCAACATCGAAGACAACGCGTCCACTCCGTTTAGAGGTAGGACAGAAATTTCCCCTTTTTCCATTTTGTGGAAGAGCTATCTTGCATGTTGAGCTCGAGCTGAGTTTTGAAAGTTTCTTTCGTCCCACGCTCGAAAACAAACATCCATTATTAAACATACAGTATACTTTCAATGCGTTCTTTACCTCTGCACAGCCGGACCGGACACCCTAGAATTATTTCATTCCCCTTAGGCAACGCCGACCTTGATATGATAGGCTGAGCACACCTCAATCTCAGAGAATTGCACCTTACCAGTACAGGGCCCATACTCATACACCTTTGTGATTCCTCCACCACTGGCTCCCTTGGTCTTCGATGTAGGGGAGTAAAAAGTTGCCTCTGTTTTGGGTATAGTATCGCACGGGCCGTGGTTGCCGTCGTTATTCGGAAAGTACTCAACGAATCCGGCTGAACCATTAATGATTTTGCCAGCTGGTGCAGGCAAGGTCCATTCTCCAATAACGTAGGCCTGTCCCGTTGCCTGTCCCGTTGCCCTGTCAATCAATGTACCCTTCCAAGTAGTAGACCCGACATTTTCGACAGCCACGTCGAACGTGTGGCTATAATCTCCCGGCACCTCAAGCGCACAGCTCACGCCGGGTCCGCCATCGGCCCCAGGGTGGCAGTTAGCATGCCTTGTCGTCGTTCCGTTTGCGAAGGATGAGAAGGCAGCATGAATTATGGACTGTTCGTTCGTTCGAGTCTTGACGTGGTTGGATGCCGGCGTATCCCCCTTCTTTGACGATCTGGAAGAAGAATTGCTGGGCAAAGTAGTAACCGACTTTACGAGGCGCACTCGCAATGTTGAACGGAAATGTAACGTCGTCGAGTGTTTGAGAAAGGACATTCATCGAATGCCCAATCGTTTCCGACGAGGGCAAGACCCAGGGAAGGCGCATATAGCGCGAGAAGAATTGTTGCGCCCTTCATGTCGTTTGTATTTTCAAAAGCAAATCTGGGAAACTTACGAGCCGTGGTCAGGAAGACTTACGGACAAGCGCGCGGCTAATACAACACTTATATAACACCCGTAGATATTAAGCATTCAACACAAGTGGAGACCCTCCTCCCGTGTGTATTGCAAGGCTCGATAAAAGATCCCTCATTCGGACTTAGGTTGCCAAATCGGCGTTGCGGCCCGGTGGCTTTGACAACATAGTGTAAGACGGGGCGTCACTCTTACTCGGAGCAACGTTACCAAATATAGCGTTTCGGCCCGGTGGCTTGAAAAGCGCAAGACGGCGTGTTACAGAACAGAGCCATGTTCAACGGACAGGGGAGGTACCCATTGCTCTCTGGGGAATGCCGAAGCTCGGAGTTCATCTTCATTTGACCCGCGCCTGAGCTGGGAGCGCAATCTGAGCGTTGGTAATGTCGTGGAGAATTGATTGAATCCTACATCTAGCCTCAGTCAAACATGCAAACTTGACGAGGGAGTTATGTGCTTTCCGAAATCCCCTTAATTGAAGGTGAAACGTCGGGACTTTCCGCAGCGTTGATGGGTCAAGTGGCTTGCAGCATTACAGTTCCACAGCCGCGCCTCCGTCGACGTCGCATCGTCTGCAGCGCAGATCGCCACTTGAAAAGTTCTCATTCATATGCCCACAATCAACTAGGAGACCCTAGCGAGGGAGTTCGGGGAGAGGACAAGAGTTGAGAATCAAAACCACGAATCGACGTATCCGTTTGCAATGGCTCTACGGCCCTCTTGCTCGCGTGCCGATAACATACGTTACCTCGTCACCTCACAGTCGCGGCGATATGTATCCCGCGACTCAGATTTAGCTCAGGAGCACCTGTTGCCGTGTGATTCGATTCGATGGGGCCAACTTCACGCGACGGCTTGCTGTTGCGCTTCATCATGATCCATGTAGCTCATACTCAACTATAATGTACCAGCCCAACGCATACAAGCGCGCGAGCCCCGACGAGAAATGTCTGTTTCTAACCTTTGATCGGAAAAGCTTTCAACTTCGGACCTGAACCCTTGAACTGGAAGGAAGAGCGCTTAGAAAGGGGCGCCACCAGTCAGCACAGGGTCACGAGGGAAAGCTCTTGGCCGCGACGGCGGTATCCATGGAAGGAAAATCCCCGATCCCTGCACCAAAGGCGATGACAGAGTTATCGAAGAGGCACAATAAAAAGCTGGAGGGAAGCTTACCTGATAAACAGCACTAAGCCAACCCTCTTTTCTGGTGAATACTTGCTGTATTGCGCGATATATGGACGAGCCATGCTTGATGGTTTCCATGAAGGCTCCTCGGAACCGGAGTTGAAGACTGGGGATGGGAAACCGCGAGTTGGGCAGCAGGCGAATCAATCTCCAGTGACTTTGCAACCAAGGCAGATCAGTATCCTCCCTAGCTCACCGGTACGGGTCTTGAAATTTGGGCTGGACGTGCATTAAAGACCGACTCGGTGCTCGCTGATACCATGATTCGCCGTTTCCGTCTGCGCCAAGAGCATATGTGCCCCTATGTAAACTGGTCGTAGAAAGTTGTGCCGTCGCCGCGATCATCACGAACGAAGACGACGGAGCGTTGATGCAAAGTTGTCTATCTAGAAAACACAAAACAGAAGCCCTTTGCTCGAATTCGTAGCCTCCAAGACATATTCCGAGTCTGTCTGAACCGGACAATGACCTCGTACATCCACGCTCTCATTGCCGGGGTCGGCCTCAATCCCTCTGAAAACCTACTTGCGTTCGTCTGCTTATCCAGCCGAGAAGTTTTGTTTCATATCCCGGACGCCCCCCGGCAGTGCGTTAAAAGGTAATGCATTAGGATATCATCTATGTTAGACCCCGCAATAGGAGGACGAAGCGTACCTAACATGTTCAGGAACGCTAGGGCCCTAAAGAGAAATCTATTTTTAAATGCTGAGGAAATCCAAGTTGTATCGTCTCTGGGTAAAGTATCTAATTTTCATACTAACTTGTAGTACTGTACTGACACTCTGTCGCGCCGCATGAAGTAGCAGCCCACGTACGGAGAGAACCCCAATGCTGTGAATCGAGGCATTACTGTGCTGCAGAATCATTTTGAATTGTCACCAGCTTCTTTGGTATAATACCAACGTCCCTGCACCTCAGTTACTCGTGTGCGACCCCTCCCGGGCCAAATGTGCAGTTCCTCCCCAGCCTCTCCGCTCACGATTTGCAGCATCTGCGTGAAAACCCGGCTTGCCGAAGACACCTTGAAACAACAGACAACTGCTGCTGCTGAGACGCCAAAAAACCAAGGCTAGGACCCTGTTCGGGTACGGTGCCCATGCAAAGTGCAGGCCATGGCTTGCAGCGGCATAGCGTCTCGTTACGGTGGCACATTAGTGCCACATCCCGCAAGGAGTGCAAAAACTCAGAATCGTCAAATTGCAGGCCCCACACATGACTTCAATCGTAGAGAGCATTTATCGTACGTAGTCAAATACATTCAATTAAGCTACCTACCTACGTATATTCCCGACCTTGACTGTCTTGTCGAAACTGGATGTGTACGCACAGCCGTGAGTCCTGGCCCTGGGTATCACGCCGGCTACGAGAGGCTACGAGAGGCTACGAGATGGCTGGTCTTCGCTTCACTACATGGCTCGTACGAGACGAGCACAAGTAGCTACTGACCCAGAACACCACGAGAAGGTGCCAGCCGTTGTTCTGGATCAGCCAGGACTACTGGCTGACGCCTCCACGCAAGACCACTTGGCCAAGCGCTTCGCAGGCAGGTACGCTGCCGCTGTAAAGACAAAGGAAAATCGTACGAACTCACCTTTTCCCTACAGGGAAATTGGATCATCAGCGGTTCCGTCCTCGAGGAGCTCAATTGGCTCCTCTCGAGAGCCGCTGCCAGCAGCAGGAAGACCTTGTGGAGCAGGGCCTTGTACGCCTTGCGGCGCCTGACTCCAAGAACTCAGGACTTCGTCCTGTTTGTCGCACCGAGCAGCGCGATCCGGCCATTTGCAATTGCCGCAGCAGCCACCGAAGTGACCCGGAAGGCGCCTGCAATCGGGGAAGGGACTTGCGTACGAGTTACGATCCCGCTGCATCTTCTCTCGGCAAGGAGTGCAGGGGTCGGTCATCCTGACGCCTCGACTCTGGATGAGGAAGGCGTTCACGTACGAGTCCCTCTTGCCCTGAACCTGTTCCAGGCGTACCCGATCCGTGAGGAACGTCACGGGACGACCTGGGAGGTCCAGGACAGCGCGCTGCAGCGCATTTTTGGTGTACGGGCCAAGCTGGCGGTCGCGTACATCGACCCAGGTGAGGCGAGTGCCCCCCTGCCGCACCGGAAGAAGTGCCTGAGTCTGTGAGATCATTAGCACATCGCTCGTACGAGATAACGAGAAAGAAATCACTTACCCCGTCTCCCTGCTGCTGCTGCTGCTGCTGCTGCTGCAGCTGCTGTTGTTGCTGTTGCTGCTGCTGACTGCATCGACGTCAGCGTTTATTCGTTCGGGGGTCGGGGATACGTACGCGCTCATTGTATCTAGAAGAGATAAATGATTAGCTTTATCAAGTCACAAGGCAAGCATTCGTACGTACCTTGTGGCGGCGGCGGCGGCGGCTGTGTGTGTGTGTTGATGAAGAAGGAAGAAAAATCATTCACGGTTAGGCAAGAAGGGACGAAGTTATCTAGCTAGTTGGCAGCTGCGCCAGCTGCCCGCTGGCAACTGCTTGCTGGCAGCTGCACCAGCTGTTCATAGAAAGGAAGGAGCCTACCTCTGCATTACGCCGTACGAGAAAGAAAGTAATAATGTAATTTAGCAGTAATTTATATAGTAGAAAGCGCTCGTCTCGTACGGCGTATTGTACTCTTAGAGGGCATTTAACTATGCTGCTAACGAGGAGTAAGGTAACCTGAGAGCAAGACTTAGCCAGCGCTGCTTTTGCCTACGTACGAAGCGCCTTTAGATGTAGTTAAGTTATCTCGTAAAGCGTATTACGCCTTTAGAGAGCATTCGACTGTGCTACTGGCAAGTGACATGTAGTCGAGCCGTACGCAGGATTGGAGGCGCCTGGCCTTGGGGCAGGTAGTCGAGCTGCACGTAGGATTGGAGGCGCCTAGCCTTGTAGCAGGTAGTCGAGCCGCACGCATGACTTATATGGCGATATCTCGTACGGCGTTGTAGCATGTAGTCGAGCCGTACGCAGGATTGGAGGCGCCTGGCCTTGTAGCAGGTAGTCGAGCCGCATGCATGACTTATATAGCGACGTCTCGTACGGCGTATTACATTCTACGTATGATTGGAGGCGCCTAGCCTTGTACGCAGTATCATCGTCAACGCGCCGCCTCTTTGCCAGTAACCTGTGCGCGCTCAAGGTTTGTGGTGCTGGTGGTAGCGGCGCCTGGCCTTGTGGCAGGTAGTCGAGCCGTACGCATGACTAGAGGCTCTTAGCCGTACGCAGCATCGTCAACGCGCTGCCTCTTTACCAGTGACCTGT
>JALHBW010000031.1:0-76200 GCA_024339985.1 Tolypocladium endophyticum | reverse complement strand
CCCCCCCCCCCCCCCCCCATTTTCAACATTTCTTCGTCAAAACACGTGGCAAACCAAATCCCAAGTCCCCTCATGCATTTCCATAATGGCCATTAGAAAGAGAAAAATAGACCACATGCCTCATTAAGCCCCCCACAAACTTGACATGTCCCACGTCCAGCCCACATGCCCAAACTCTCCAAATCGTAGAGATCAGCCCGGGCAAAGCCTCTGCGGCGAGACATTCGTTTTGATAGCGTTCGGTATCAAGGGGTATAGACGGGTATTATGTAACAAACATGTGCAATGTAAGAATCAAAGAATGAGGTCGGATCATCCCGGTTAGAGGAACAGGGCGGCGATGCCAGCAGCAACAAGCATGCCAGCTGGAGCAGCCGTCTTCTGCGGGGCCTAGAATCAATGTAAGCCTTCTAGTAGCGTCGTGTGAGTGGTAGAGATACTAACGGCGAAGCCATGACTGGTTGAAGTCGCGGTAGCACTACCACCAGAGGCGTGAGAAGCGCCATCGGTTCCGCTGCTACCACTGCTACCACTGCTCTGAGTGGATCCGCCGTTGCCAGTGTTGGTCTCTGTGGCGCTGCCGTTACTGACAGTGACAGTCTGCGAGGCGGAAGCACCGCTAGATACTCCGGATGTCATGGTAGTCAAAGTACGAACGATCTGAGAACCGCTAGAAGTCTCAGTAGTCACGACGACGCTGTTGGCGATGGTCGTGGTAGCAACAGGAATTACAATGGCCGAGCCACCGGACGTGGTAGTGCTGAAGATGGTAGACACCTTGGTGTCTCCGGACTCACTGCTGCCACCAGTCGAAGAAGCAACGCCGTTGCCACCGCCAGTGGTGATGACAACCCCAGCCCCTGTGAGCCACCATTAACTACAGCCCTTGACATAGCACCAATCAATCAATCACTCACCGGCACAGCGCTTCATGCCGTAGTCGAGGACCTTCGAAACGTCGTCTGTGGAATTGCAGACGGCTTTGGTGCAGTCGCGGAGACCATACATGTAGTTCTCGTTGGCGCAAAGGCACTTGAGGTCGTCGTCTTTGCAGCCCAGCTCCTTGGCTTTCTCAGCGCTGCCCATGTTGTTGGCGCAAGTTTGCTGTTTCCTGGGGTTAGACTAGATCCGAGTGAGATTGAACTTTGAGGAACGCCTCACAGCGCACTGGGGAAGACCGGACGCGTCCTGAGCAGTGACGACCACAGCCAGGGTGGCGAGAGCAAGAATGGCGGACTTCATCTTTGCGGTAATTGACTTGAAGGCAGTTCAAAACTGGACGACGGATTAGCAACGAGAGCTGAAAACGAATGTAGTAAGAACAGGAGAGACGTTATGATTGTGGATGCAAGAGAGAAGATCAGAAGTCAAGGTGCGTGGGTGAGGGAAAGGCAATTCATGTCCGGTGGGTGTGATGCACAGTTATGGTGGAACTCTCAGTAGGTACATAGACGATCTCGCCACACATTCTCCGAACTGTGAAGCGAATGACATGACCAAGATTCTGCGAGCCCAATCATTTGGCGGTGTGACGTGAGATGAAAGCAGCCGAGCAAGCAAGCAGGTGGAAACTTGTGCTCCCCGAGTCCTTTTTTGCTGGGCTTCGTTCGCTATCCTCGAGGATCGCGGAAAGGCGCAACTAAGGCATGGGATTGGGCTGCAGCGCGCAAAGGCACTGGCAGCGTGAAAGGGCGGCAACTTACTTGTCGACGTTGGCTTGCAGTGAGAGTCTTGAAGACGAGTCGCGAAGGGTTGGTGGGCACTTGACACAGGGTGAAGCTGTTCTTAACGGACGAGACGCGTGTGCAGGTGGGAGAAGTAGGAAGAAAAGAGGAGGCAAGGAGGGGAAGGGGACGAGCGAGAAGCTTTATTCGAAAAGCAGGGAAGGTGGGAACTGCACCGTTGAGTTGCCAGTTGGTGCTACTGAGCACAACCGTCGTCCGTGGTAACCGCACCGCATCTGCCGTTTGCTTGCGGCAAGGTACGTGCACGCGTGCTCGTCCACACCCTCGACTCTCCTCCCTCTGAGCTTGGCCAGCTGGGGCCCCTGTTCGAAGCCAGCTTGGATGCCGGGGAGAGACACGCGCTGCGTGGGTCCGACAAGGATGTCTGCACCTCGTTGCTTCGGGCGCTCGCAGCAGGCTGGTGTAAGAGCCCCGATGGCCGCATTTTCATTGGAGCCGTCGAGGTCGTCTCGTGCCTATCGCACCTGGGGAATAAGGTGATCACGAATCCAAGGCCTCTACGGCATGAGCACGCAGCAAGGCAGAGTCCAGCGCTCGGAAGGTTTCGTCATGGGAGTGACTGTCGAGCCATCCCCAGATGCATGTGCAAGTGGACCAGGGCCATGAGGTGCCGGGGCTGGTAACTGTACGGAGTACCTACGTAAGGCGTGCATTCGGATATATCCGACGGCACTCGTTGTCACTCCCCAACAGCTTTCGGGGACCATGGAACTTGTTTTGATGGGGTTCAGCACTTGCAGACCATGAGCCTCCATCATGAGATGCAGTATTGTGCGGGACAGTCTAGTACGTCGCCCGTATTGCCTCGACGACGGGCGCGCGACTGTCCTGCTGGGTTCGGTACGACATGCTGCCTCCGCTGGGGCCGCAGACGAGGCACCTGCTGGCGCGGTCTGGTGTCTGAGCCGGGAAAGCAGGGCGACGAGACAGCGTCAGCGCAAAAAGCATGGTTTGACGGGCGAAATGAGGCCTGAAGTCATTGCCCAGATGCGATGCGATCGATGTGGATCGCTGCTACCCGTCTCCACTCCACCACGAAGCCACAGCCAGGCCCAACCACCCCTTCTCGCGTGGAACTACCGGCCCGTTCCTGGCAGTCCAACGGCGTGCATTCGCACGAGAATCTATGCAGTCGTATACATCTGCTGTCCACCGCTCACAGTGCCATGGGGGGCAGATCAAGGCAGCGGAGAAGATACGCCCTGCCGCGCTCTCAGGTCGGGTGCTGAGCGCCGAGCCACCACTGCCGCAAAAGAAACCTGGCGCCGCAAGACAATAACATGCATGAGGATCTGCGGTCAAGACCTTACCGACCCGACCATCGTCCACTTCGCAGGCCTGCCGGGCTGGCTGTGGAGAACGAACAAGGGCCATTGTTGTGGAGATTCTGCTGCGACGCTATTCGGCCGAGTCCACCTCCCAATGACGAGTTCAGCAGGCTTCCTTTCCAGTAAACGTCACTTTGGGAAAGCCTGCCCACAATGGGCGTCGCCAATTGGTTGATGCGCATGCATTCGGCCAGCTGTATGGAGTACGGAGCGCTGGAGTCATGCACTTGGTCTTGTCCTGGAGCAACGATAGGCGACCCAGACACGCCCCACGTTTGCTCTGCCTTGGTTTTGCTTCAACAATGACAACAACAAGACTCGAGTTCCCGCATTCGCCTTCCCCGTTCGCCTCCAGACTTGTTTCTCCAGACGCATCCGCCCCTTCCGCCCCTCTGTCACCCTCTTGTCGTCCCTTGTCGCGACCTCTTCCGAAGGCATCGTGGTCAGTTGCAACCCCGTCGACGGGCTTGCGGCCAGAAAAGCCTCTTCACTTTAGTCGCTCCCCGCAGCGACCCCTTGTCGAGCTGGACAATATAACTTAGACTACATCGAAATGGGCCTACGGACTCGCGCTACGGCGTCGTCAAACCAATCAATGCTCCGCATCGGGTATTGCTCGTCTGAGCTTTGCCTGCCCGACTGCTGCGCTTCTCAAGGCCTCTATGCGGAAGATTAGCAGCCGAATCCAAATCCGGTTTCATTGACACCGCGACAAAAGACGGCCCAACTCATCCTCTTGCCAAGATTCTTTTGTTTCCGTTCCCCCAGTGGTCGACTCAACAGGTCTTCCCACGCATAGAACCTCAGTCCTGCTTGCCTTGGTTCTCCAGCAGCAGTTTGCCCGTCGATGGCCGTGACACCGTCTTGCATCATTGCACAGCAGCTGGTGCTGCGTTGGCATCGGCAGCGTACAAGTCGCAGGTCGCCTCTCGCGAGGTACGCAGCTTGGCTCACTTCGCTCATCTGAGCATGCTCATTATCTCCCCCGTATGGTCGAGCCATTCCACAGCAGGTATTGAATCCCCGAGACAAGCTGGTTTCGCGGATCGTTGCTCAGAGATTCCCCTTACGACAGCTTGACTGAGCCAAGCATCCAAAGAAGCACATCCGGTTCCCGAATCGTGACACCGCCATTCAAGTTCAATCCACGTCTGACACGGCGCCATGGCTGGGCATAATGTGGATTGCTCAGCCAACCTGCCATACGCCGACGAGTGCTTTGATCAAACGTAGTGCCTCAGCTGCCCAAAACTGGGGGATTTGCCCTCGGAGCGGCGGTCTCCCGAGCCAGATTGACCAATGTTGATGCCAGACATGATAGCAGGCACCTGTGTTGCCTTTCAGCGACAAAACATTATTTGGCCACGGCCGCGGCCACTGCATTTCATGCACGAACCCTGCGCTTTGACACGTACTCTCTTCAACCATCGATCTTGTGCACGAAATGCTACCCTCGGGCTCTGCTCGCCACGTGTGACAACGTTCGCGAGACCTATGCTCTGTGGTCGGATGGCCTCAGTGTTTCGTATTCATGCGTCACAGATGACCCGCCTGTCTCGTTCGTCGCGCCATGTCTCTCACCTTGGCGCCGAGATCATCTCACGTCCTTGCGTCCGAGGTCGCAAAGCAACCGCCTCAATCTCCTGGCCCCGCGGCTGTACGGAGTACCGGAGTAAGAGAAGCTGCTTGCAAAATGGATGCGCACCGCATACTCATATCACGCATCTCGAAATGCAGCGTTGGCGAAGGCTTTACATAATGCTTCAATTATATCGCTGACTGAAAACAAGGGCGCGTGCCACGCCTGGTGCCAACGTCTAGAGTCTGGCGTCCAGCTCCCTCTCTAGCATTGGGGGAAAAACAAAGTGCAAAACAAACCCAAAACGAATATGCCGTCAGTGCAAAACCCATGCATGACCTCAGCAGAGGTCAGTATACAAATATCCATTACATACTCGTGTGCACTCAGCCGGTCGACAGCAGACCGACTCAATCCTCGTCCAAACCCAGGGAAAATGCGATCGGTATTCTTGCAATTTTCAGAGCACGCCTGCGAACGCGTGCCATCATGCTCATCTCGTCAGTTGTCGTTATGGTCAACTCCTAGGGAATTCAAGTTCCATCTCCTTAGCCGCTGCACATGACGCAGGACTCGGGGTTCTCAATGCTGCCTGTGCAAGTTGTTAGCATATGATCCCGCTTAGAAGCCATGCAGTCATCACTTACAGGCCAGAACAGCTTCGGAGTAGATATCCCGCTCGCGCTCCCCGCTGTCCTCATCCTTGTCCTCAGACTGGCCGGGTTCAACCAGCTCCTCGTCCTGGACCTTCCCAGAAGGCTCCGTGGGAAGAACCTTTGGGCTATCGCCGTCATCAACATCGGCCTTCATGGTGGAGGGCTTGCTGGGCGATGCCACGACTCGAGGCTTTGGGTCAGTTCCCAAGGCAGGAGGCGGCGTGGTGCTGGGGGTCGGGATACCATTGGACCTGACTGAGTTGCCAGCCTCGTCCTTCAGGTAACTGGCCCGTGGAACGGCCGAGGGCGACGACATGTAGCTGGTGCCAGCCGGAGCCGTTCGCTTCTTGGGTACCCTCTCCCTCCCCACGTTGGTGTCAGCAACCTGCAGTGCCTGCTGGTCGACGGTGAACTGAATGGGAGCCGCGGCGGCCTGCGTTCGCAGGTAGTACATGCCTGTCTTCAAACCAAGCTTCCAGCCGGCGAAGTGCATGCTGGTGATCTTGCCCATCGTGGGATCCTTCATGTGAATGTTGAGAGATTGGGACTGGTCGATGAAAGCACCACGATCGGCAGACATCTGCACAACCTGTTTCTGAGATATCTCCCAGACTGTCTTGTACAGAGCCTTGATGTCGGCAGGGATGTTGGGGATGTTCTGAATCGAACCATTCTCAGCAATAATACGGTTCTTCATGGCATCCGACCAAAGTCCCATGTCGACAAGGTCCTTCAACAACCACGGGTTGACGACCTGGAACTCGCCAGCGAGAACTCGTCGTTGGTAGATGTTGGAAGTGTAAGGCTCAAAGCACTCGTTGTTGCCCAAGATCTGAGACGTGCTAGCAGTTGGCATGGGAGCAAGGAGCAAGCTGTTGCGAATACCGTGCTCCTTGACCTGCTCCTTGAGAGAATCCCACTCCCACAGATCAGTGGGCTTGACGTTCCACATATCGAACTGAAGAATGCCCTCGGATGCGGGTGATCCCTTGAACGTCGAGTACGGGCCCTCTTCCTTTGCCAGTTGCACCGAGGCGGTCACAGCAGCGTGATAGATGGTCTCGAAAATCTGCAAGTTCAATTGCCGAGCTTCGGGAGACTCAAAAGGCATGCGTAGAGCAAGGAAGGCGTCGGCCAAGCCCTGGACACCCACGCCAATGGGCCTGTGGCGCATGTTGCTGTTGCGCGCCTCCTGAACAGGGTAGTGGTTGACATCAATGATCCTGTTCAAGTTGCGGACAACAACCTGAGTGACCTCGTGCAGCTTCTTGAAGTCGTAGCACCCCTCGTTGTAGTCAACAAAGGCGGGCAGAGCCAAAGATGCCAAGTTGCACACGGCCACCTCATCAGGTGCAGAGTATTCGATAATCTCAGTGCACAGATTGGAGCTGCGAATAGTGCCCAGGTTCTTCTGGTTGCTCTTTCGGTTGGCGGCATCCTTGTAGAGCATGAAGGGGTTGCCAGTCTCCGTCTGGGCTTCCAAGATGGAATACCACAGCTTCTGCGCCCGGATGGTCTTGCGGCCTTTGCCTTGTTTCTCGTACTTCTCGTACAGAGCCTCGAACTCTTCGCCGTAGCAATCAGCCAGGCCAGGGCACTCATTGGGGCACATGAGGGTCCAGTCGCCATTCTTCTCGACACGCTTCATGAAAAGATCGGGGATCCACAGAGCAAGGAACAGGTCACGAGCACGAACCTCCTCCTTGCCGTGGTTCTTTCGCAAATCGAGGAACTCGAAAACGTCAGCGTGCCAGGGCTCCAAGTAGATGGCGAAAGCGCCGGGCCGCTTGTTGCCACCCTGATCGACATATCTAGCAGTGTTGTTGAAGACCCGAAGCATGGGTGTGACGCCGTTGGAGGTGCCGTTGGTTCCAGCAATGTAGGACCCAGTGGCGCGAATACGGTGGACGTTCAGGCCGATGCCGCCAGCCATCTTGGAGATCATGGCACAGGTCTTGAGGGTATCATAGATTCCCTCAATGCTGTCCTCCTTCATGTCGACCAGGAAGCATGAGGACAGCTGGGCTTGAGGGGTGCCTGCATTGAAAAGCGTGGGCGAGGCGTGGGTGAAGAACTTGCTGGACATGAGGTTGTACGTCTCAATGACACGCTCAATGTTGTCTCCCCATATGCCGACAGCGACACGCATGATCATGTGCTGGGGGCGCTCAACGATTTTACCGTTGAGCTTGAGCAGATATGATCGCTCCAGGGTCTTGAAGCCGAAGTACTGGTAGTTGAAGTCGCGGTCGTAGACGATGGCGGAGTCGAGCTCCTCCTTGTGTCTCATGACGCACTCATAGGTCTCCGTGGAGATCATGGGCGACGGCTTGTCGTTCTTGGGATTGATATAGTGATACAGGTCGCTGACGACCGAGGACCATTGCTTCTTGGTCTGCTTGTGCAAATTGGACACGGCAATGCGGGCCGCAAGGATGGCGTAGTCGGGATGCGTTACGGTCATGTAAGCAGCGGTCTCGGCAGCCTGGCAGGGTTTTCTGGTAAGCAGGCGTCGGGATGAGCGCAGAGGCATCGACTCACGAGATCGTCCAGCTGGATAGTAGTGACGCCGCCATAGACACCAGAGATGACCTTCTGGGTGATGGCGACGGGATCGACGTGCTCTGTGTCGAGGCCGTAACACAGCCGCGAGACACGAGCAGTGATCTTGTCGAACTGAACGCGTTCCTGGCGCCCATCTGGCGGCACGTCAGCTTGTCAAAGCTCCGCGTGATTGAATCATGACGGAAGAGAGGATCATACCGCGCTTTCTGACAAACATGATGGCGACGTGCCGCGTCGGCGGGGGAGTGGCGGGAGGGAAGAGGGGAGAAAGAGGACGCTGAGTGTGAGGCGAGGATGGTGTTGCTGCAAGTGTGTGCAAGGCCACAAGCAGCTGCCACAATCCAGAGAGCTTGGAGGGCTGTCGAGGTCTCGTCGATGCCGGTGGTGGGATGTGTAGAGTCGAAGGAAGAGATGCGTGTCGAGGCGGACACAAAGCTTTTAAGTGAGGCGCGTGTTTTGCACACGCGACGCCAACCGTTAGCGCGACAACAACGTCTGCACGTCCCAGGAATCCATTAAACAGCCCTGGCCCCGCGCGGCCTCAGGCAAGCACCAGGCCAAGCGTGAGCAAGGATCCGCCGCTCACTGCCCTGGCGCCCTTGCAATATCTTCGGAGACCGGTCGGGACTGCGAATGTACGACTCGAGCAGGTGCAGAGCCTCGGAATTCCAGCACCTTGGGCTATGGCGTGACGTCGCTGGCCCTGCTCCCGCCCTTCTGCTTTGCTCGTGCTTTGCTCGTACTCTTGGGGCGAGTCGCGCACCCCTGTAGCTTGCTTTAATGGCCTGCAGCCTACGCGGGCGCGCGGTCACGTGTGCCTCTGGGCCATTAATAATTGTTGGTGACGGGCGAGTCAGGCTGGTCGGTCCAATGAGCATCAACACAAGAACTCCAGCGAACGCTCAGATGAGTCAGGCCTTTCACTGAATCCGTCAGCCTGCATGCGCACATATACAAGGTCTAAATGTGGTTGAGGCCTCTCCATCATCGGCTTTTATTTCACAGTATCTCGGCTTCCTCGCGGTCCTTTTCGGTTTACGCCATGACGGTGGCTGCTCAAGCCTCCGGCCCTGCGCCGGCAGCGCCGTCTTACACTCCTAGATATATTGATGTACGCCCCTTCATTACTTACAATTCGGAGGGGCCATGACTTTTGACGCGCCATCATCCAGTAGATTGGCATCAATCTGGCAGATCCCATCTTCAGGGGTCGGTATCATCACTCGCAGAAGCACCCAGATGACCTCGAAGCGGTCATCGGTCGAGCTCACGAAGTGGGATGCACCAAGCTCATGGTGACGGGTTCTGACTTCAAAAGCATCCGAGACGCACTTAGGCTCGCCGAGGAATACTGTGGGTGCCGCAATTTGGTCCAAAACCTTGACCCCATCACTCACCTTGTCCGCAGCCGGCACTGTCTACGCAACGGCTGGCATCCATCCGTGCAGCAGCGCCATATTCAGTTCCTCTGGACACCGACGCATGTCCGATCATACAACGCCATGCGACCCAGACCCTTCAGCCCCGATCCCCGAAGATCACGTACCTGACCCCAAGCGGACCGCAAGTATTATTGCCGACCTCGCAGCTCTACTGGCCGAGGCGCGGTCATCGGCTCAAACTCATCTCGTGGCCATGGGCGAGTTTGGGCTCGACTACGACCGGTTGCACTACTGCAACAAAGCTGTTCAGCTGCATTCGTTCGAGGCGCAGCTGAAAGTGGCCGCCTCCCTCGAGCCGCAACTCCCCCTCTTCTTGCACTCCAGAGCCGCACACGCCGACTTTGTGTCCCTTTTGAAAGGTGCTTTTGGCAACAGACTCGAAAGGCTCGAAAAAGGTGGTGTGGTGCATAGTTTCACCGGAACGGTCGAGGAAATGCGCGAGTTGATGGATCTGGGACTCTACATTGGAATCAACGGCTGTGGATTCAAGTCGGCAGAGAACTGTGCCGTCGTCAAGGAAGTCCATCTCGATAGGCTCATGTTGGAGACGGACGGACCTTGGTGCGAAATCCGTCCGAGCCACGAGGGATGGAAGTACCTGGTAGAGAAGACGCCCGCACAAGAGCTCGTTGGGGACGGAAAGACTACCCCGGTGGAGGACCAACCAAAGCAACAGAAGCGGTCCAAGAAGAATCAAAAGAAGGAGCCCGAAGTACCTGAGCGGTTCAAGATGGTGAAGAAAGAGAAGTGGGAGCAAGGTGCGATGATCAAGGGTCGCAATGAGCCCTGCAATATCGAGCGAATTGCCAAGGTAGTGGCTGGTATCAAGGGAGTCAGCGTGGAGGAGGTATGCGAGGCAGCTTGGAGGAACACTGTCAAGGTGTTTGGGCTTGGCGTAGAAAGCTAATTCTCGATGTCGTCGCACCGTGGGGTATCAATTGATAGAGCTAGAATACAGAATACATGACGGCCACAGACGGAGGCTTCACAAACCAGACCCTCTGTGCCCTCTAATCCTGCCGTGTCTTACAACACCCGTAGACACTCCTTCCTCTCCTGTCATCCAACCTGGCATCCGCGTACCATCCACAACGCCGGCCTCAACCAATTGCCGTATCCCTGCAAAGACGTGAGGTCCTTGAAAAGCCAGCCTCACTGTGGGCGTCCATCGAGATGCATCTTCCTCATCATTCACGTCCTGGACCTCAGCCCGAGCCTGCCGAAGTACAGCCTCGAGCTTGCTACGTCTCCGGTCCACGATGCTCTCTGTCCCGACTTGTTGTTCATATTCGTCTGATGCCGGGACTTGTGCGGCGTTTGCCGTAGGAAAAGGGTCCTGCATCAAGATCTCGACACGCTCAACACCTTTCCCATCTGCAATCATGCCTGAATCGCCGAACCGAGCTTTGGCCACCAGCTTCGCCCGCTTTGCCTCGCGGCTGTACTTGCTCATTGACCTCTCCCTTTTTCGACTTGTGTCAGAGCGTAATGATTCCCTGGACAAAGGTGGAGTTGGGACGACTGTGTCAAGGGGGGATTTCCTATTAATTTCGTTGGCGTATATGCTCCAGCCGCCACCGGCAGCATTGCTGCGTCCCGGACCTTTCTTCTCCAGCAGAGCATCTAAATTCTTGCTGGCAAGATTTGTGGATTTGAGGGTATAGCGCTCGCGTGGCCGTGACAGCGCCTTGGGTACTCCGTTGACGATGAGGCTGTGCAAGCTCTTGGATTCGCCAAGACTGATGGGACCGGTGGCTTGCGACCTGGTGATGTAGAGGGAAGGCGAGCCGTCGGGAAATGCCAAATAGACCGTGCGGGATGAGTCGAAATTTGCGGCCGTTCCAGAGCCACCGACGCCGGATAAGGCCAGGCTGGTGTTATACGGCGAGTCGATGACAAAGATACGAAGGAGCAGCACAGCAAAGTCCTTGGGCCGATAGAAGTGGTAGTGCGCCTTGACGTCGGGGAGGACTTGTTGTTGGAGATTCTGCAAGAAAGTCGATGGATGGAAGCGAGGTATTGCCAGACTTTTGTTGTCGACTTTGAGCGTCTCGTCTTCAGCGTCTTTAGATGGAGGCTTCAGGGGAAGAATGTTGTAAGCCGTCCATTTCTGCGACGCCGGGTGCTCATCGAGGTATGAGAAGTCGACCATTGCGAGTTGATACAGCGTGAGACCATGTCGCCAGTCGCCCTCGAGTATGCGGCTGACCACGTCACGCTTCGAGCCCTTTTGTTGTTGCATGTCTGTGTAAAGCTCTCGAAGCTCGTTGATGGACCGACACGGGGGATAGAGGTCATCAGGATCATCATCTTCGTCCTCATCGTCATGTTGCCGTTGTCCAAGATGAGGGGCGGAGCTAGCTAGGGACTCTCCATCGAGCCAGTCGAGAGCAAGCAATATGAGAGATTCGCGAGACAGGCGACTGAGGCTTTTGACCAATGCTAGGTTTGAGGTCTCGACACGCAGCGAGGAAGGGAGCCTGGCCTTGGTTGGGATGGACAGACGAGCCATCGCATCATGAGTGTACTAGCAACCAGTGGGCTGGAAGCTGGATGGGGTACAGCAAGTTTAGGTGCAACACAGGGAGCAATGAGATGAGGCTTTAGCCAGACTCAGCCGTCAACACACAATGCCCAGTCGTTGCAGGGCTACGACTGCAAGGCAACAAGCTGCCCCGCCAGAGTCCGGGAGACGCGACTGGCCCTTTGGAGACGCGTCGAGTAGCACGACGGCATCCTGGGGCCGATGACTAAGTGACGCTGCACGCACGTGCGCGGGCACGTGAAGACTGTGTAAATAAGTGCGGCGGGCCCGATTGGCGGTTTCCGGGTTGTTTTCGGTGACTGTGGATCCTGTCTGGCGATATCGGTTCCGGTTTCGCCACCAAGACGAGGACATTGAGTGTCAGCTGCGGCCGGCGCATTGAACGAGCACTGGCAGGTAGCAGCGAAAGTGGGAGACGATCCTGAGCGACGACAGCGACCTCGAATCCATCATAACAACAGATTGATACAGTAAAGTGTTCCGTACAGTACAGTGCTGTATACTCGAGTATGGCATCAGTGCATACCAGTATGTACCTTAGGTACTGTACGGATTACGGAGTACTTGTACTGTACTCGTATCGCGCCAGACTTCCCCAGAACGGCCTCCAGATCTCAGTGGTGCGCGATTAATCTAAGGTAATAAGGGTTGCCGCGGGGCTCCTCGAACCACTACTACCCGCCGGCGGGGGTCGAGGTCGACCAGTGCAGGTTGCGAGTAACTACAGCGCGAAAGCAACACCGAGCGGAGACTGCTGATAGATGCATCTGGTCTATGCCATTCAGCTTGGTCGTGGGATCAAGGCCATTGCTTCCTTCTGTCCACCTAGCCAATGCAGACACGAAGCACGGCCATGTGCTGAATTGTTAACACGGGGCCTTTCAACACATTCCCGACCCCGTCATCCAGCCGTCCATGACGCTTCAATATATTGGCACGCGCGAAGCGCCGAGATCTTCACACGGTGAAGCCAGTGGCTGGAATAATAGAATGAGCAAATGATAAGGAACCGCGGGCAAGTCGGCCGCTGACTGGCTGCGAGTAGGCAGCCACGGCGCTGCGTCGGATGCGTGAGTGGGGGGCTGGACCCGTTGATTCCTAAGCACATGCGCTCCCCCTCTGTGGACGCCTCCAGCAACGCAGGCGCACGCCCTTCGGCTCGGCTGCCCCTCGGCTTGCCGCTTTCGCTGCGTGGGCTGACAAAACTTGCTCGACTCACCACCCGCCGGTCCGGCGCCCGATCCTGCTTCATTCACACATTCCCCTCGTATGCACCACCTGGCCTGAATCTTCATTTCGTTGTTCAACGACAACGCGATTCACTGCCGCATCCAAGACTTCGACTCGAATCCACAGTCGACGAGCGACCCTTTGTGCACTTCACTGCTGCTCGGAATCGTCATTCTTGCAGGCCGCTGCTTGCTCGTGGCCTAGCGCTACCTCGAGTTCGAATTGCCGTACCGTACCGACTCGATCCTCGCAAACTTCTTGGCCACATCGAGCCGTCCCGCCTCCATCGTCGCTTCTCGACCCGTTATAGAAGAGCAAAGACTCGAATTCTCTGGTCTCGCTTCGCCGGCCTCATCGCGTAATAATGTCGACCTACAACGGCCGACACGGTCCCAACGTGTCGCAATACCTGCAGAACCTCAACACCATCAGCCCCCAAGATACGACGCCTGTCGAGGACAATTTCAACATGGAGGATGATCTCGCGCTGTTCACCAACACGCAGTTCTTCGACTTCGACTCGGGTCAGAACTTGGACTTCCAGGCTGAGCCTATCAAGCCCGAATCCAAGACTGTCGGACGGCACGCTTCCAACGCGTCCGAGGACGTCACATCTGCGCCGTCGAACATAGGCGACATCGCCAACCTGGACTTCATGCCAGGTAAGTAACGTCTGCTTTCTTCCTCGCCCTTTGTGGGCTTCTATCCCCAATGACGCTTCGTGGTCCATCACCCCCCCGCGCGGGGTTGGACAGCGCCGAGATCACTCCTCCATTGCGCGATATCACACAATGTGCGCTCGTCCTTTCTGTCGCTTTCCCCCACCGTTTTGCCACGACCCTTGCCTATCACCTTGCGTTTTTGGGCGCTGCAAAGCACTTTTGGCACGAACGCAGGGAGTCAACATGTGGTAGAGTGGGGCAGCCAGGGGCTGACAAATAATCTGCGATGGTGCAATTCCTCGTGATCGTCACTGCGCGCCTGCCACTCTGATAGCCCGCAACCACACTACACATCATCCGTCACTACCCCATTGCCATGGAGTTGTGGACTTTGTGTCTTCAAAGTCTGGCTCATGCATTCCGACGCGAAATACCCGTGTTTTGCTGAGCTCTGGGAGCAATGATTGCTAATTCCTGCCCTCAACAGACCTCAACTTTCCTGAGTTCAACAACACCTATGCGGCCTACCATCCTCTGCAGCCAACCCACGCGCCAGTCCAGGTTCCCCAGCAGCAAGCTCAGTTTCAGCAAAACAGCGTTCGGCCGGCCGAGAAGCGGGCGAAGGCCGAGGCCATGTCCGTGGCTGGCCAGCAGATCAGCTTTGAAGATGCCTCGCGCCAGGCGGCTGAGGAGGATAAGCGGAGGCGGAACACGGCCGCCAGCGCTCGCTTCCGGATCAAGAAGAAGCAGCGCGAGGCAGCTCTGGAGAAGTCTGCCAAGGAGATGAACGACAAGATAAGCAGCCTGGAGACCAAGGTGTCGCAGCTGGAAACGGAGAACAAGTGGCTGAAGAACTTGCTCGTCGAGAAGAACGAGGGCAGCGAGGACATTACGGCCCTGTGGAAGGAGTTCACGAAGCACGCCGCCGAGAAGACGAAGGCTGGCTCCAGCGAGGCCCCCAGCGCCGAGGCTGTCAAGGAGGAGCGGTGACGAGTTTTGCCGCGAGTTTTTTTTTTGGCAGTGGCGGCTTTTTTCTGATCAGGGGCACGTGTGTGTGTTTCAACACTGTCCCCGAGGGCGTTGTGCAGGCTTAGGCGTTTTATTGCTTGTAAAAGGGGATGCGCTGGATGACGTGTGCTGTGGGACAACCGAGAGACGGTTGGCAGACGACGATGTTTGGATTGGACATATATCAACTACATGACGGAATGGTGCACATAGAAGGGCCCGTGCTGAGGGGACAAGCATCTCTTGCAATACAATATCGTTAAGTCTTATCAGCTTTTGGGCTCGTCACTGCCACCCTTCGCTTTCCTCAGGGCTGCGAGACGCAGCTGATTCCTCTTCCCCACAATTCTCAACGTGTTTTCCCTCTCAATGTCAGCCATCTCCGACCAGTTGGAGATCCTGGACATGGTGCCATCTTGGTTGACGACAAGCGGGCCCAAGGCTCCAAGTTTGACGGTGGTGCCGTCACCACTTACGTCCAGCGTAGTGATGCCCTCACCCTCGTCCGGGGCGGGGAGAGCATGGCCGCGTTCCGAAGCAGATTCCTGCTCGGTAATTACAGGGGGCTGTTGTGACGCTTGCGTCGAAGGTGACGACGAGGAATTAGAGCGCATCGTGGCCGCGGGCGGCATGGCAAGAGGGCGTGACTTGAGGCGGAGCGAGAGGCGGGATGTAGGCAGTCCCGGGACAGATAGGCGGGCGATACTGCGCGAGAGGTATGGCATCATCATGCGCGAGGCTGGACGTGGTGCTGTGTCGGCTCGAGTCCCCTCGTGGTGCGAAAGATTGCCAAGAACCAGGTGCGAGAAGGGTCCGGGTGAGGCCAGATCCGGAACCTGGTCGATCCTTCAGTGCGGTGACGAGTGAGTAGCGACTCCCACCCTGCGTCAAGCAGTTGGGCGACTGTAGTGTTTCCAGGGCAGCGAGGCTCGCGTGCTGAAAGATGAGGCTGACAGAATTGGACGTTTGGTGGAGGTGAGATATCAACCGGGACTTTTCGGGCGTCTCCACAACAGCCACAGTCGGTTCGACCCCTGGCGCCGCATAGCACGGCCTAATTGGTTACCGAGCTGGACCTCGCAGTCCTGAACCGGATGCAACATGCTGCAATTCTCTCTAGGAGGACATGAAGTCTAGTTGTGCACTTCGCCGTGGAGATTGTTGGTTAGCTTCGCTAGCAGCGTTGATGCCCCCCACCGCCAGCATATGGCATGTGTCGGTTTCGCACCTGCACGTAGCCACCGCCCGTGGCTCTTCTGTCTTTGTGGGACGCCGTGCGGTGTCGTGATATTCTGCGGAAATAAGCAGGAGTGGCAATTTCCAGGAATTGAAACGACGAGTACGGGGTAGATGGGACGAATCTGCGGTGCAAGTTACCAGTTGCGGTGAGACAGCAAGCTGCAAGACGTGCGCCATGCAGGCTGCGGCCGTAGGGGATGGATGCCCTGCAGCACCAAGCTGCGTGGCCGTTCTGCACTCGGTCCACGGGGAATACAGACGCGTTGCGCATTGAAATGCCCGGACAGGAGCGATCTGACATCCTTGGTATTACGCAGTCTTGTGGCACTCGTCATGATCGCACTGTTGTGGATTGCACAGAGGCATCCATTGATATGTACCAGTTCCCGCTTACAGTCTCGTAACAAGCCAGCCGGCAGATGATCTTAACTGGCGGACCCCAGACACCGCTTCTTCTTCCATTACCCACGAAGCTCCACTACGAATACCCTGGGCCACCCTGCCACGGATGGCCGCACAGGCGTGCGAGTACAGGCACAGCGAAGGCGGATCACTTCCCAGCAGCAGGTCCCGGCTCCCACCGCTGTGCCGATTCTTCCGTCCCGCGTCTCACCAGTGACGCTCTCGGTCAGAGACGCAATGACAATAAACGAATGTGTTACGCCGCTGGCCGTAAAATGCCTCGCCAGAGGTAGAATCCTTTGTTGTCTGGCGGGTGTTATTGGCTGAGCAGCCCGGGGAGGCCGCCGCGTTGCCAGTCCTGGCTGTCTGTCGCGGACGGACCCGGCACGCTGGCCGACAGAGAGACAGCTTCCAGCGGGCGGCCCACTAAACAGGGGCCTGCGCCCGCGCTGGCGGCCGGCAGCCGGCAGCCATGCGAGGCTTTAGCAGGTTTAGCAGGGGTTGGCGCTCAGCGACGAGTCGTGTCCATCCGTCAATGGCTTGGATACGCCCGCATCCAGTCCAAGGAGCTTGCGAGCATACATAACGCCCCTTCTGCGCCTAACAAGCTTCAAGCTTCGCACTCTTATTGCCACCTTGGACTCTTCGCGGCTGGCGACTTGCACCACCGACGCCGTACATCGAGTTGCATCTGCAAAGAGGGCATAAGCTAGGCCTTCTCGTGATCTACCAAACACGTCGTCGAAGCCACCGAGACCATGTTTGGCGGCCGCAGACTCTCCATCAACCGCCATACCGGCGTGCCTAAACCGCTGCAGCGACGGTTCAGCAACGTCGAGACCTCGGCAAACGGTCAGTCAGAAACCTCGTCACATCTTGCACAATGCCACGGCAACGCGTCAGGTTAGATAGGGCCTCTCTTTGTGTGGTCCGCAGTCGCTGCAACGTCTTCCTGTCGCCGCTCGACCCCTCCAAAGCATCATGGCCGACCGCCAAAATTCCCCCTCCCCCGCAGTACCTGCGGTCAACCCCCAGGCCGTCGCCACACGCTCCAAATGTTGGTGAATGCCGTGTGCAAGCAATGCTGACAGGCCTTCCCTCCAGAGATCCAGTCCAAGATCCATCGCCAATTCCGGAACGCCCATGAGGGTCACATGCCCCATGCCGGCCTCGATGCCAGCCGATCCTCCACCGGTGTCGTCTGGTGCACGGAGCGCGCCTCCGAATTCGGCTTCCTCGAGGAACCCGAGAACTGGGCGAATTTGGGCCAGGGTGCTCCCGAGGTCGAGGATGATATCGAGGGCTGCTTCAAGCGGCCGCAGACGATTGACATATCCGTGGCCGCCCGAGAGTACGGTCCGACGGCGGGCATCCGACCCTTGCGAGAGGCCGTGGCCAAGCTCTACAACGAAAGCCACCGCAAGGGCAAGGACAGCCTGTACACCTGGGAGAATGTCGCCATTGTGCCCGGTGGTCGCGCGGGCTTGATCCGCATTGCTGCCGTCTTGGGCAACTCGTACTTGAGTTTCTTCTTGCCCGACTACACAGCCTACAACGAGATGCTGAGCCTCTTCAAGAATGTGCGTTTTGCGGGTCGCCCGCGGGCAGAGAGAAAGGTGCTAACATGGTCGTACAGTTTGCCGCCATCCCCGTCCCTCTGTCTGAGGAGGATGGGTACCACATCCACCCCAACAAGATCGCCGAAGAAATCGCCCGTGGCACCTCGGTCATTCTGACCTCGAATCCTCGAAACCCTACCGGCAGAGTCGTCGCCAACCCGGAGCTGGCCGAGATCCAGGATATTTGCCGCGGCCGCGCTACGTTCATCAGCGACGAGTTCTACTCTGGTTACAACTATACCAGCAACTGCGATGGCACAACCATCTCCGCGGCCGAGAATGTGGAGGATGTCGATGAAGATGATGTCCTGATCATTGACGGTCTCACCAAGCGCTTCAGACTTCCAGGCTGGCGAATCGCGTGGATCTTGGGCCCTAAGGAATATATCAACGCGTGCGTTTCACGGAAGACCCGCGGTCGCTTGCAGCACAGCTGACTTTCCCTGTAGCATTGGCTCCTGCGGAAGCTATCTGGACGGCGGCGCGTGCCATGCTTTCCAAGAAGCTGCCATCCCCATGTTGGATTCGACCCTGGTGCAGCAGGAGATGGTGCACCTGCAGCGCCACTTCCGAGTAAGTTGCACGAGCTGCCATGTGCGACCTATCTGACGGGTTGATGCAGGACAAGCGTGATTTCGTCGTGAGGCGTCTGCGAGAGATGGGCTTCGTCATCAAATACGTGCCCGATTCGACCTTTTACCTGTACGTTGTCCCCACCCCTGCGGCTGCGATACGTCTTGGCGCTGACCTTGCAACAGCTGGCTCAATCTGGAGGGCTTGCCCGAATCCATCTCGGACGGCCTGAATTTCTTCCAGGCCTGCCTGGAGGAGAAGGTCATCGTCGTGCCCGGCATCTTCTTTGACCTCAACCCGTCGCGCCGTCGTGATCTGTTTGACAGCCCCTGCCACCACTTTGTGCGCTTCTCTTACGGGCCGAAATGGGATGTCCTGCGCAAGGGTCTGGACGGCATCGAGCGTGTCGTTAGCAAGTATGTGCTACGCCCAACACGTGTAATCATGAGGGGACGAGCTAATCGCATATGAGCAGGCACCGAAAGGCCGCAGCCGAATAGGAGTGTTCTGAGGGGGCAGGGCGATGTTTTGGTTGGGGGACGGGCAATGGTGATTGTACGTGTGCAGAGACGAGGGATGTGTGTTTTCTGGTTTGCGAGAATCGAAGTGAGTTGCCGTAGGAGAGCAAGACTAGGCTGACTGGGGCTTCATCGAAGTAACACACTACATTGGCGCAGTCGCTGGGCGTTCCCGATGCCAACGTGCTGATGAGACACAGACGCCCTTGTTGTACATCTGGGTCGTGTCTGCCGCTCGAGAAGGGCGAGCCGCCAGATTTCACATGGTCCCTCGAGAAATATGGACTGTTGGGACATGGCGATGGGCGGTTGACGGTTTAGAGCCTCGGCGGCTGCCTGCCCCGGTCCCTGCGCAGAGGCGAGTGCCTCACCTACGCCATTGCCCAAATGGGATTGCGCAGGGGCAGGTGACTGGGCAGGTTTGGGGCCACCGCCCCGGTCGCCCTGAGCGCCACACGAACGTGGTGGCGGAGCCAGCCGCTACCTCGCAACCTCGCGCTATGCCTTGGCTACCTACTCTTCTGCAGGACGCTGCGCCGCCCGTCTCCATCTCACGAAACCAAATTGTATCACGGTGGATGAGGGGCAGTGAAGCATAATGGGTTGGTCGAATCTTAAAAACCAAGGGCGAATGTTTCCGTTTGTTTATATAAAACAAGCCGTTTGGAGCGCAGGACGTGAACAGGCCACGAACCCGCTGCTTAGCATCACTGTCGCTTTGTACTCCTGCACGTCTTTCGGCCGCACCACTGCTTCCTTCCCACCTACCTTCTATCCCTCGATTGCGCACCGCTCTTCTTCCTTTGCTTCCCTCAATATCCATAACTCTCGCCTTCTTGGAAACCCTAGAGCCCGTGCAGGCCGTTCTCTCCGCGGGCAAGATGGACAAGTTATTCGGACGTGCCAAGGACAAGATGTCGCGGACTCTGTCCATCGCCTCGGAAAAGACCAGGGCCGGCGCGGGCAACAAGCGCGGTCTGGCCGTGTCAAATCCGTCCAGCAATAACCAGGCATCAGCATATCAGAGCACAGGTAAGTATCGACATGTTGTCATTTCCTTCTCGAAAGAAGCAGGTCGCTGATGTTTTCTGCAGCTGCAAACCAGGATGCCCCTCCCGCTTACACCGTTGCCGGCCCTCCACCTCAGTACAGCAGCGTCATACCGCCCCAGTCAGAGTACACCCTGCAGAATGTTCAAAACCACCACGATCCGCACTACTTTCTGTACCTCTTCGACACTGTCTTCCTCATCGACGACTCGTCCTCCATGTTAGGCGCTCGCTGGCGCGAGGTCGCAAACGCCCTCTCTCAGATCGTCCCCGTGTGTACCAGCCATGACGACGACGGCATCGACATGCACTTCATGAACCACAGGTCAGCCAACGGTTGTGCTCAAGGCAAGGCGCCGGGTGGGTACTACGATATCACAGAAGAAGCTACGGTGAAGGGGCTCTTCGGCCAAATTTGGCCCTGCGGGCCGACGCCGACTCGTGGCCGCCTCGAGGACATTCTGAACCCGTATCTTGCGCAGCTGCGTGCCGCCGCCGACATCCGCGACGTGAAGCCGCTAAATATCATTGTTCTGACCGACGGCAAGCCCGGGCCTAGCTGGCACGACGGCTCGAACCCGCACATGCCCGAGCCGGCCATTGCGCGGTTTGCGCGCGAGCTCGACCGGCTTGAGGTGCCATCGCACCAGGTTGGCATCCAGTTCATACAGGTCGGCAACGATGCCGGCGCGACGGCCATGCTCGAGGAGCTGGACGACGGGCTGCCGCGCAAGTACAACTGCCGCGACATCTGCGATACGCTCAAGTTCGGCCAGCGCGGGTACACTACTCTGACAGCGGATCAGATTCTCAAGGCAGTCATGGGTGGAGTTAACAAGCGCTTGGACAATCAGAGCTTTCGCTAAAGTGAGAGTCATATGAGCTACGGGAAATTCAATCCAAGCATTACCGAGGCTGGATGGGAAGGCTGGAGTTGGGCGGTTTGCATTTATAGACAGATACCTCGGTGCTGCATAACTGGGTCATGGACGGAGTCGGGGGCATAGAGCTTCACTGCGGCTTCGAAGCCGAATACCTGGCCTGCTGGATTCACGCCTGTTGCGTCAAACCTTCATGCTCCTAATGAAATTTGCCTGATCAAGCTCTCCTACCTCTCCTACTGCGCTGGCTTTTTCATTCCCGATTACATTTTTAAGTCTGAAAGCCCTCCTTAGGTGTGAGTCATGTAAAAGTAGGCCTGAAGAAAGGATGTACCTTTTGCCCTAGTCCTCCGTCCGGGACATAAGGTATTTGTTCCCAACGACATTCCCTTTAAGACTATGTGACAGGACAGCCCAGAAATGCCTTAAAGCAACCCCTTTGTGCTCGGCAATCAAAGGGAAATTTCTGAAACAACCAAAGTCGGATTCAATCTCAACCTTTTCTGGCTCTGAAGATCCTGAATAGGGGTTGTCTCCGTGTTCAATCCGACTGTCGGTGGCTTATAAGGTGCTCCGGCCTGCCAAGTGGCACGGCAGGCACCTTGTCTTTGCAACTTCAGTTCGCAAAGAAATCGGGCAAAAGCAGATGGAAAGCGAAATCAAGAAATGGGGCGAAGTGGTGCAGCCTGCTCCAGCCTCTTGATCCAAGCGGCTGATACCCACCTTATCCAGTAATGATTCGTGATTCGGAAAGACAAACTCAAAGGCTCCTATGTAAGAGGGATGGCGAACAGGCTTTTCCACGGGTCATTTGGCCCGACCGCAACCTTCGAGCAGGTACCCAAATTACTGCATGCAGAAAACATCTGCCATGGCCACCGAGTGCGCCGAGATGCTGCCCCCGGTATCGTTGCGGCAGGTGATGACTGGCGTCGTGACAAGCGCGACACGCCAGTGCTTTGCCTGCAGTTCCGCGGGGTCGGCGGGCGGCCAAATGGGCAGCATGGACTGTGACGAGAAGCGGCTACCAATCTCGGGGAAGCGGAAATCGAACGTGAGGCGGCTAGTGAGGATCTTGGAGGAGAGCTCCCACGCGAGGCTGCACACGTGCTCCAGATCGCGGAGGACGTCCTGCTGATTTGCGAACTTGTTCAGAAGCGGCTGCACGGTGGCATGGAGCCTGCGCGCCATGTCTTCAACCTTGTTCTTGTGCCACATGGTACCATTCTCCGTCTTCATGATGAAGCCGACGACGGAGGCGATCTGGTTGAGTATGGGCTGGCGGATGGCCGACGACTGGCCTGATGTGAAAAGGTCAGTCGACATTAGGCCACTTGAGGGTTTGAGGTCAAACATACCCTGCGTATCCTCGAACTCGCGCTCCAAGTCCATGAGATCATACGTCAACTTGCTATCAGAGCCGCCCCAGGCACTTGGGATCCAGACACGATTGACGACGTAGTCGATGATGACGCGAGTCACGACACATGATTTGGAGTTCTCATTGCGAAGATGAAACTCCAGGTAGGAAGATGCCTCTGACTCGGACAGAGGGTGGTAGGTAGCGAGCAAGACGGGCCAGAGACTGCTGTTGGCGACTTGGGCTGCGGTCCCGTGGTCGGGTTCGTTAGCGTGGCGCTCGACAAAGGCGCGGATTCCGCCGTAGAACTCCATGATCTGCTCGTTCCACGCAGTGATGGCGCGCTCGGTCAGGTGAATCGGTGGGCCGATGAAGTTGTTACGAGTGGCCGTGGCAGATGAAGACGGGGCCCCATACTCCACGATGCCTGGGGGAGGAGCCTCGGGAAAGCGGCCGTACCTGCTGTTGCGACCAGATGAGGTCGGAGTCGACGGATAGTACTCGCGGCGCTGGCCAAAAGAGCCGCCAGCTCGGCTCGAACCGCCATCTTGAGGCGCGCCGAAGCCAGACAGGTGGTAGTCATGGCCAATGGGTCTGTAGCGAGGCAGAGGCTGGAAACCCGTCTTGCGTTGGGCCTGGCCAAATAACGAGCCGCCCATGGAGCAGCTGCCGCCAGGACCGAGACGTGCCTGGGCAGAGCCGCCCCAAGGTCCGTGAAAACGGCGTTCGTAGGGGAATGCGGCTGGGGCACGAGGAACGACGGTCTGAAGCGGACCAAACCTGGGAGGTGCCGCAGTAGGCGGGCGGCTTATGGCCTGAAAGGCCGAGACAGAACGAACTGGGCCAGACAGATCACTTGAGTTAGACCGAGAGGGTTCTTGCCCGCTGGGCCGAGTAGCGATGATTTCGCATTTCTTCTTAGTGGGCGTTGAATCATCGGTTGGGACCAGACTCTGACGGACAACCTGGTTATCCCCGGTAGACTCGGCCTGAGTCTCGACGGGGGCTTGCCCTGCGTGAACAGCCTTATTCTCGTCCATCCACGTAGGACTTGCGCTGAGTCTCAGCTCCATGTTTTGGAGAGACTCGGCAAGGTTCTGGAGCCATATATTAGCACATGGAGATCCCGGGCGTGATGCTGATTCGCCAACCTTGACCGAGTCATCTGGCTCAATGACTGCCTTTTTCTTGTGCTGCTCCAAACTCTCCTTGAACGCCTCGAGCTCGGACCTCAAACCTTCATAACCTTCCACAATGCTCCTCGTCTCGGCCTCGACCTGCTCACGCTTCTCACGCTCGGCCAAAACCTCAGCGCGGAGGCTGCTAATGGTCTTTGCCTGGTCGTGTGTCTTGGCGCCCGACAGGTTTGCGTCGATACTCATTCTGGCAATTGCCTTGTCCGTGTCCTCCTGGTCGAGGGTCAAGTTCATTAGGGCGTCGACAAGCTGGGTCGTCTCCTGGTTGACAATCTGGCCTACTTCTTGCAGCCGCGCGACGAGCTCGTTTGCTTCATGGCTTGAGACGCCGGGCATGCGTCGGAGCGCAAGTTGAGCCTTGACAAGGATGTCTTGAGTTTGCCGAGACTTCTCATAAGCAGGCTGTCAAAGAACACTTAGTAACGTTTATTCGGAGCGGGGCATTTTCACTGAGACTATGGCAATGAGGGCTCAGACAAATACGAAGACGAGCATACGTACGTGGTTCTGAGCCATAAGCCTGACTCTCTCCGTACGCGCAGTTCCGGCGAGGGGGGACGAAAAGTCGACAGTCAACATGCCGTGGCCCACCAAAGAAGCTGTCTGAGGTGGTGTAAGAAGCTTCATTGACGGGTTTCCAGGAAAGGCAGGGCTCTGCCCAGTCAGAGAGTCTGATGCCGGACTTCCGATGTCCGTCATCCTGCTCGAGTGAATGAACGGCGAGCTTGAAGACCGGTAGCGCACCTCGTCCGACGCAAAGTCGACGAAAAGAGCCGTAAGATGGCAATATTTGTTCAGGCAAAGGTGATAACTGCTTGCCTTTCACCCTCACTGGTGAAGTCAACAGCAGTCAAGCTATCGGGAATGCGACCGAGCGTGGTGTCCAAAGCTTTCTTGACAGCTGACTGCGTCAGGTCAGCAAAACATTCCAAATCAGTTTTCTCTCATTCGAGCACAAAGACATCAAACTCATATTGAATCCCATAGATGACACAGGGATGCACGAGAGGCTTACAGAAATTTGTTTTCTTCACCGCGAGGTAAAGCGAGCACAAGTCAGGCTGGGCGAAGCGATTTTCGCGCCAAGCGGGAACAGTTGAGACGTATGAATACCGCAACTGTAAGACGAAAGAAAATACGGGGGATAGAGAAAATGAGTCTGAGACAAGAGAGGAAACTATGCGTGCCGTGGCTGGAATCGTGAGAGCTGCGACTCAGCAGCAGCGATGACGGACTTGTATGGAAAGTATGATGAGAGACGGGAGAGCGCACGAGTCCTGCGTAGCCTAAGGGAGAGAGAAAGGTTAGGGCCGCGTGCAGGCGTGGTTGCTAACGGCGTGGCAACCTGAGAACTCAGGGTCGGGGGCTTGCTTCCCTCGACAACCGTGATGGTTAACTGGCAACTCTCCTCCAGCAGCAAGGCAAAGACACGCGCAAAGGTTTCGAAAAGAACAGCAAGGGGGTTGATGAGAACAACACTTCTGAATAAAACGGCGAGACCGCCGAACCTACCCAGAAAACTCAAGAACAGCCAGTCAGAGATGGCCCTGGAGCCGAGAAATTCACAGGTGCATTGTGCAAAGGGGAGCAAATCAGACGCCAGACGGTGAACAGGTCCAGAACAGCCGGTCGAGCCTAAAGCCGGAGAGGGAAATACTGAGCCGCAGCAGAGACCTGGACTGAGTCGGTGAAAGCAACGCAGACTTAAGTCAAGTAACATCAGTTGTTCCGGGCAGTACAGACCTAGGGGTAGGGAGCGGTATACTACGCATCTGAACTTGTTATGGTTTTATGTAGCAGGCCCTGTGAGCGTATGGTAGGCCCCGTGCATTGTGCGAACGGCACTTCACGGTGATGTTCAAGCTGTTTGCTGAATAGCCGACCCTACAGCTCTGAACTGTTGAGCGAAGCTTCTGAGGGCAGAGGTTGCCAGACCGTTCGATTTCGCACCCACAATGATATCACTTCATTCATTACACGTCACCATCGCCGAGAACAGAGAATTTAGTTACTCTTCCATTTGTTTCGTGAGACCTTAAAGAGCTCTGGAGATCCTAACCTACAACTCCATGACTACCCTGGAAAGCAAAAATCCCTTCATGGCCAATAGAGACGAGGCGACTTCTCCCTCGAAGATTCGTACAAGCGTAAATGTGGGAACTCGTGACCTAGTCACTGTTTAACTGAGGAAGGGTCCCGGCAGGGAAAAGGAATTTTCTGGGGCGGTGCTGGTTCAGAGGTTCAGCAATGGTCCGGGAGGACAGAGCGCGAAGAAAGAATCTGAGACATGAGTGTCTAGCCATTTAGTACTTCATCAGGACGTGGGCAAGGAAGCCATAGCATCTGAGAGAAAGATTAAGATCGGCCAAGGATGATGGAGCGTTGGCAGGTGTGAGAACCGGACGAACGATGTGTATGTGTATGAGACATGCGAGCGTAGAATGCGCGAGCACGGACAAGCGTCAGGGTGTGCTGGGCACGGTAAGACTTAGCAAGAGCTCCAACGCATTCTGGATTGGACACTACAAACCTGTCGAAAACCTAGATAGAGCCTAGAAGGCAACGCAAGTCAACCAGCGTCATGAGAGTTAGATGGCCCGAGTTCGCGAAAAGAGGCTGCTGTAGACGGCGTCCACAACAGGCGACGCGTTGATCATGCGACCGCCAAAATATCGTCCGTTGAGGCCTTTGATGGCGTTCTCGCCGCCCTGAACCTTGTCAAACTTGAGGTAGACGTCGCCCTTGGAGTTGGGGTCGAGGGATATGTGAACGACATGACCGTACCGCTTCTCGGCTTCTTCTCGAATGTCGTCTTCGAGCTCCTTGACCCAATTATCACCCTCCTCGCTAACGACACGGATTAGCGACATGTTGTGCATATGAACGTGACAGGGGAACTTACTTCTCGGGATCGAACATGTTGCGTAGGATTACACAACGACTGGCCATATTTACATTGACGGGTAGCGGTTTCGTCTCAACCTTGGGCTTTAGAATCTGTGCGTCGTCTTTGCCGGCCGAAGCCTCGTCGGTGCGAGCAAGTTTGCGCATGAGCGCATCGCGACTGTAGTTGTTGAAGTTAACGCCGGCGACATCAGAATCGTCCAAGGCACCACCACCACCAGTGCGGTCGTTGTCACGACCTCCAGCACGGTCGAAGGCAGATGCAGGGCCTCGACCACCAGCACCCGAAAATGCAGAGCCTTGAAAGTTTGGCCCCTGACCACGATTTGAGTTGGCTGAGTCGGGACCGGATCGATCGTTCCCCAAGCCGACACGGATTGGACGACCAGCGAGTTCGAAGCCATTCATCTTCTCCAACGCTTCGCGGGCATTCTGCGCATCCTTGTACCTATTTGCAGTGGTCAGTGTACAAGATCATGGTAATCAGGGTATGTTGGGTCTTACTGGACGAAGCCAAAACCCTTGCTTCGCTTGTTGTCATCAAGCTGAAGCTGGGCAAAGTCGAGCTCGCCAAAGGGCTCGAAAACAGCTTCCAGATCCTCTTGAGTAACATTAAAGTGAATATTGCCAATGTAGAGGCGGTGGAATGAAGTAGCCGCGCTGGAATTACCCGATTCCTCCGTCTTGCGAGCTTGGCGATTCTTCTCAGCCTCGGTGACGCGCACGATTATAGGGATGTTTTCGAGGAGTCGACCTGTAAGTTGAAGCGCCTTCTGCACAGATTCTTCGTCCTTGAACTCAACGTAGCCGACTCTAGCACTCCTGTTAGCAATTGTAGGTTGGTTTGAAAAGGGCCGTGTAGACTCACCCTTTGGATCTGCCACTGACGCGGTCTTTCACGATTTGTGCCTCATTCACTGGCCCAGCGTGCTCGTCGAAGAACTTCTTAAGCTTATCAGTACGAAGGCGGTTGGCGAGCTGCTGTACGAATACGGTGCGGCGGTCTCTCTCATCTTCATTCAGCTGTGGTGGGGGAGACCGACGGTCGCCTCCTCGGCCCTGCTCGGTTGACCGACGATCCAGGCGTTCGTTGCGGTCCCGATTCTCATAGCGGTCTCGGCGATCTCGACGATCGCGGTCATCGCGAGGGTGATTGTAGCGCCGAGGGGAGCGAGAACGGGAGCGAGAGCGTCCACGCCCACGACCGCGTCCACCGCGATAGAAATCTCCATCCCGACGAGCGCGGCCATTATAGCTTGCGCGGTTGTCACGACTTCCAGTTCTTCCAACACGGCTGCTATTGCTACCAGAGTCGCTGCGGTAGGCGTCCTCGTCTCGATGATCGGGGTGGCGGCGGTCTCGGGCATCACGATCTCGAGCGCGGTCGTCATCACGTCCGCGATCGCGGTCGAGGTCTCGCTTCGAACCATTCTGTCGGTGGGTAGCACCATTGTCAGCGCCATTCTCATCTCCCCTCTTCACTGTGTGCTGGTCGTTGGCTTGCTTTTCAGCAGCCTCCAGCAGGGCCTCAACGTCTAGATTCGACATGGTTGCCGAGGACCTAGGAAATGGCCTGCTTCAGCGTTAACGACGGGCAATGGCGGGGTTCACGGCAGATCTCCCCCCAAAAACGATGTCTGTGCAGTCTGGCGCTGTAGGTTGATGCCCGAACGGTCCGGATGGATGATATAGATTTGAGGTCGAGGTCAAGTCAAGTGAAATGGAGGATGAGGGTTGTCTGGGTTGGGGAACCTGACGATGGAGTGGGCGAAAACGGACTTTGGCGCAGGAAAAGTGGGTGCCATTATGCCAGGTGCTGGTCACGTGAGCGGCGCTTCCGAAACCAGGCGGGCTGACGAGCGATTGAATCAGGCTGCTGTGCAGCAGCCTAACCGGCGTATAGCAGAATGTGAAGGCTGAAGTATGATTACATCAGTGGGCATTACCAAGGTGTTAACACCGGGGAACGCGAGATCATGAGAGGGGGAAAGTATCTGTGTATTAATAGTATTACTGCTCCGCGCACTGAACGGCATCAAGCCTCTCAGCCTCCCTTCCCCAAGACATCATTATACATGCATAGTATCGTTGCCATATGCTCGATTAAAGTGTGATACATGCCAGCACCAGGCCATCGTTGTTACTCGTTGCCATCCTAGAAATTGTCAACGAGCGTCCCAAACTCCGTGCCGACCCAAGCAACCGCCACAAGCAGAGAAACAAAAGAGCCGAGGAAGGTACTCTCAGCCCTGACCAGCGAAGGCCATGCGCGTCGCCTTCAAGTGCGCGACTCAAATCATTTCGTCTTGATGACGGGCTGCAGTTCGGTCCCGAAGATCTGATCCCAGAACTTGCTGGTGACGCCAAAGCCGAGCTCGTAGTCGAGGAAATGATGCTGAAGATGGTACTTCTTCAGCTCCTTGTACCACAGAGGCAGATCCTGGTGGTGGAGGAAGTAGTGCGTCATGTCGTAGCAGATGTAGCCAAAGATGCCACCACAGTACACGGCTGTACCGGCGTACCAGTTGTAGCTGAAGACCGTTTGAGCCAGCTTCCAGAAAGGCGTGGCCAGGACAATGAACAGCGTGGGTGGCATGACAAGGCGGTACTTGTCCATGGGCAGGTAGTGGTGGATGCCATGGAGCAAAAAGTGCAGCGTGATGCCCACTCTGTTGTCAGGGAGGTAGCTGGATACAAGTCAGCACACTAATACTGAACGAGGGATGGGGCGGAGACAACATACTAATCGAGATGGAACAAGAATCGATGCAGGCAGTACTCGATGAACGACCAGAGAAACAAGCCAAAGCCCCAGTAAAGGGCGGTAGTGGTGGCGTCCTCCAAGCCCTGGGCGGCGAGATAGGTGCCGTAGGCAACGCAGGGCATCCAGAGGCTGGGGATGACCCACCACGGCGTCTTGCTGAGAGGTTCCAAAAAGTTTCCAAACAGCGGCGCGGATGCGCCGCCCTTGTAGTGGCGCGGGCGATGGACCTGGTCCAGGTAGAACTCCTTGCTGAAGCCCCCGAACCAGATCTGCGGGAAGAGCGGCCGGCTGAGGTCCAAGAACTTGTGCTTTTTGTAGTCGGTTGTGTAGTCCGTGTCCTTGCTCAAGTCCTCTTCGCAGGACATGCCTGTCCGAGGGTGCACCCAATTGTCAGAGTCAGACCCGGCCGGTGCTGATCCGGTGGCGACCCCGTTGGCCTTGCCCTTCAGATTCGCGGCAGATCCATTGGTAGAACTCACGGCCTTTACGGGCGCGACGAAACCAACGAGAGAATCGTCGAGAACCTCGTAGGCCGCCTCCGAGTGAGGGTGCGAGGTGGGATCCTTAAGGATGTCCTCGATATCCTTGCCGGCGTACTCGATGATGAGGTTGCCGCCTCCCGGGTGGTCGTCGACAAAGTCGGTGACGTCGTAGACCTTGGCTCCGATGGTGACGAAGCACGACGCCTTGGAGGCGTGCGATTCCACCTCGGCACGAGTGAAGGTCGGCAGGTCCCTGGATGGCATGGCGATGTCGTGCGCTTCGGTAGGGTCGGAGACGGAAATCAGGCGGGGCAAGGATGCGGTACGCAAACGCGACGATTCGATACGACGGGAGGCGAGACGACGAGGTTGTCCAGTCCCAGCAGAGCCGAGCGAAGAAGAGGAGGGCGAGCGCAGCGCCACGCCAGCGGCAAATCAAATCGAACAGCAGAAGATGATCAAAGCACGGGCTGAATCCAAGTGTCGGGAAGAGATATTAATGCGTGGGAGAAAGTATATTAGGAGGTCGAGCAGATCGAGGTCGCAGGGTTTTCTAATGAGCGACCGCTCAAAACGCCTTAGCCGTTGGCGTCCCCTACGATCCGGGAGGCGTAGCCAGACGGAAGCCGAGGAGGCCAAGTGGGCTCACTTCACTCCTGAGCAGGCCACTGCTCGTGGTGCCGCTGACAGCCCAGTGGATTAGCGACGCGTCTCCACCCGGCAAGCCTGGGCTGCGTCGCTCCGATTGCCTGATGTGATGGCTGGGCGGCCGCCCGGAGTCGTCGGGCAATGCCGAGGCTCCGTTTAGGTGTCCTGTGCCTGTACGGAGAATTCGCAGATGCGTAAGCGTAATGAGCGTAACCAGAGTCGCGTAAATGACGACCGTCGCATTACGCAGCATGGACGCGGTCCCCTTGTCTTTCGTTGTCCTCGTGCTTGATCCTGGCCGTGTGGGCTGGTACCAGGACGCCTCGGATAGCTTCAAACAAGCATTGGCCAAGTAGGTTAATTTGCGAGCGAGAGCTCCCTGCCCATCGTGCCAGATCTCGGACCCGGACAGCGGGTTGCAACATGATCGTCGACCAAGCTTGTCGCATTGGGACGATGTGTTCTTGGGGCAGGTTGTCAAACGGACACAACTATGCACAAGTCCACAGCAGGCGATCCACCAGCCGAGAATGCCTTGACTACTCAGCTTCTTTGAACCAGCCCGCATCAGCAGCATGCGACACATACGGAGTAACTCCAGGTTTCCTGAAAATGCTGAGGCTAGAGGAGCAGTTTGGCTGGGCTAGCCACCTTCAGCCCTTCATGGCGTTGAGGCGTTGATTCAGGAGTCAGGACGTCGCTGAGCCCTCTAACGTTAGTCCAGTGCGGGGCACGCACCTCATTCTCCAACGCAGCAAGCTGGAAGAGCACTGGAGGCCTGCGAAAGCCCACGCCTTTACAACAACTCCTGTACGTTCATCTGCCAACGTCCTCTGGATCGCCGGCGACGGACCGCGGCATAACCTCAGACGCAGTCAGACCTTTCCTTCTCCTGTCACAAGGAGCGATTCCCATCATCACTTCGTCCCTCCCCCGCCTCAGGACTACGTCATGTCGTCATTTCATCTGCCACGGGGCGCTTGGCTGCTTGTACTCTGCGTAGGCCTTGTCCTTCTGCCAGGCAAAGCCGCTGCATTTGGAGCCGGTAACATCCCGTCAATAGCGCAGGTGCGTGCTTCAGTATTCTCTTTCTGTTGCCTTGTGTGATACCGCGGCTGATACGCGTGCCGAGCAGGTCGAGGGCCATAATTGGCGCCATGGAGGTAATGCCTTGTTGAGCTTCCCATTACGCATTGCCCTGACCACTTCACAGACATTGAAGATATGTTGCAGAGCATTGCCTTCCTGCACGGCAAGAAGTGGACGTCGATGCTCATCAAGCGGACATACTTTGGCAACTGGTTGCGTGACTACTCGCAAGCCGTGGACGTGGGAAGCTTGAAGGGCGTCAACGCCGCTACGATTCGCATTCTGGTGAGACCTTTAACCCCCCCCCCCCCAACCCCCAATAACTAACAATAGCCCAAGGTTTGGGTCCTCTCTTTCATGGCTTTTGGCTATGCGACCGAAGAATTTGAAGTCACCGAGGAGCGCCTCGGCTGCTATCGTCCCGAAGAGCACATTGACAACCCCAAAGGCTACGCAGATGGCTTGGACGCCCGCAAGTTCGACCCGCGCCTGCGAGGTCCCGTTGATCCTGTTGAATTGGAAATTGACCCCAAGACCGGAATGAAGAATTACATTGCCAACGAGACCGGCCAGTGGGCAACCAGCGCCGGTTATCTCAGGTACAGCTTTGCACGCAGCATTCACTTCGGCCGACTCTACACTTGCGGAGCTCAGGGCAAGGGCAAGGACGAAAATCTGTGCGAGGCACTCAGATGTCTTGGTCAGGGTCTGCATTGCATGGAAGATTTTGGAGCCCACAGCAACTACTGCGAGCTGGCCCTTCGCGAGCTCGGTTACCGCAATGTCTTCCCCCATTGCGGGACGCAGGCAGAAACTCACATCCAGGGGAAGACGCTCTTCCCCATCGTCACTGGCACATTCGGTGCCGTCGACTTCTTGCATTCTGTCATTGGCGAAGCAAACGACCACTTCACTCAGTCCGAGGTCGACGAAGTCGACGTTGCCCTCAAGAACGCCGAATCGTCGAGAAGTGGCGGTGCGTCCAACTCCAGGGGTCTGTTCGATGGCTCCGGGTCAACCGACTTTATATCTCTCGTTTCCAAGTTGCCAGACGTTGGAACCGGCTTCGCCGACCAAGCGAGGAGCCTCAAGGCCACCTCTGAGGCCCAAGAGCGGGCAAACCAAAGCCAAGAGCGCACCCGGGCCGACAATGTCAATGTTGTTCCTGGCATGAGCCCCAACTTTGACCCGGTCAAAGTCGCAGGACAGATTTACCCCATCCTTCAGTTCCGAGACAAGATTGTCAAGGCCATCAGCCGAGGCATCGCCAAAATCCCTGGGCTGGAGAAGCTTCTCGAGCACATCAGTGAGACACTGACAGCCTTTGTCCTGGGCCTCCTCGCCCCCTTCATTCGACCCATCATCAATCAGGTCTCAAAGGTCCTGAAAGATGGGTCGTCTGGTGTCATCAGCGCCAGTTCCAACTCCCAGCTGGAGCCGTGGGACAACCCCCGCTGCTCCGACCCGACGCACTCGATGCTTTCGAAAGACCATTTCACTAACATCTTGAACTCGTGCGCTGGTCGAGTCGCCACCACTATTCTTCAGTACGCCGTGCCGTAAGTTTTGTCCGGCTCTCTCCGTTGATACGTTATGTTCTGACTCTTCCAGGCGTGTTCTCTTTGCATGGGAGAACCCCAATGTCCCCGTTGATGAGGTTGTCAATGACGTCCTCCGGGCGTTCCACCACCCTTCTCTTCGCAACGACAACATCGAAATCCAGAGAGACATGTTCAAAACTGTCAGGATGTGGGCTGACGAACATCCTAAGCGCCACCAGCTCGACCAACTCCTGGGATCCGAGTCTGTCAAGAAGGGCAAGAACCACGTACTCGGTCAGCAGAGCAAGGATGGCGGAGGTGGCCACAGTCACGGCGGCCATTCGCACGGCGCAGGGGAGTTCATGAGTCAACTGGGCCACGGCAAGGTATCTGGATCTCTATGGTCCCAGATACGCACGCGTGATCTCGACTCCATGGAAGGCCGTGACGGGGATCCCTCAGCAAACTACATGTCTAGCACACCTGCGCCTCCGTCGAGCCAGAGGCCCACGCAGCCGAGTTACAGCCACGGAGAGGCCGCGTCGTATATGAATCAGGGAGACAGCCTGCAGCCAAACCCTCAGGGCGGGTACAGCGGCCCCTCGCCTCAGCCTGGCCAGTTCTACTCGGGGTATAATCAGGGGCCTCCACCGGGGCCTCCCCAAGGATATGGCGGACCACCGCCTCCCGGAGGACAATGGGGACCTCCGGGTCCGCCGCCCCCTCAGGGGTATGGCGGCCCCCCCTACGGCGGGCCGCCGTCGCAGTATCCTCCCTACCAGCAAGGGCCACCTCCGCCACAGCAGCCTCCGTCCTGGAACCCCTATCCAGGCCAGCGCCACGGTTACTGAGTGTTCGTGCATCGTTGTATGATACAGTTTACTCTTATGTTAAGTACGCGGGTTGTGGGGTACGACCAAGGGTCACATCCGGGGGACGAGGCAAAGCAAACCTAAGAGAATATCATACGCCCAGAGCTCTTGTCTTGGGGTTGTCATGCCGATGGCTATACATTACATGCATGATGCAAATTTAAATGGTCGAGCCCCTCAAAGGCTGCCATCCGTCAAACTCCCCGTGCCATGCTATACGATGAACTACCAGACGAGAGCGACATCGTCTTGCTGTCCCAGCTGCTCATTCGTAGAAAGCATTTTCATATCAATCGTCATCATCAGCACAAGTCCAATACTTTGCTTTCCCCCAAACACGTTTTGACACCTCCACTCACTTTCTGGACCGCCGCGGGTCCAGGGCTTCGATGCGCCTGATGTCGCGAATCTCCCTGGTGCCCATGCTGCCGACGCCGCCCTCGGACCGACGCTCCCAGCCGCCGAGGCGAACGACCTGGCAGATGGCGTTGTCGCCATCGCGCGAGACCTCGGTGGCGTACTCAACAACGCTGCGCGCGGCTTCCTCTGGGGTCCTGGCTTCCTTGACAACGTCGACGATCTCCTGGTCGCTGAGATTGCCCGAGACCCCATCGCTGACCAGGATGAGGAACGAGTACTGCGCCGGGCCCATTTCGACGCGGGTGATCTCAGGCTCGGCGGAAACGCCGATGCGCTTGCTCCTGATATCGCCGAACGCGCGGCTGTTTGCGAGGCCGGCGATGCGCTCTTCGCCGAAGCTGTCGCCCGTGACCATAGATCCAGCAGGGGCGTAGCGGCGCAGGCGCCGGCTCTCAGTAGGCGTGCTAGGATGGTGGTCGGAGGTGAGCGGCTGTGGAAGGCCCGTAGCAGTGTCGCAGAGCAGAATCCGACTGTCACCGACATGGGCGACCAGGAGTGTCGACTGTGCGGCAGGGTGCCAAAACGGGGCGGGAGTTGGTGTTGAGATGAGAGCCACGGATGCGGTCGAGCCGCCCTTGAAGCGCGTTCTGCCCCCGATGCCATGGCCTGATGGCGTAGCGTGAGGTGCGCCCAGAATCTCATCGCTGTTTACCGGGATGTCAGACTCGTCAGGGTCGGCCTTTCTCGCCTGGGCGGAGACAAAGTCAAGGTCTGCACGCAAGAAGGCATACGTGAGACTCGACTCGACTGTGATCGGCGGGTCCTCACTCGCATCGTCCTGCGTTTTGAAATGCTCGGGACTGAATCGCCTGAAGTAGCCGCCGATGGTATCCCGGTATGCCTTTACTATGTCCTTCTCCAGCTGGACCGCCTTGGTACGGTCTTGGACCCCAGCGGGGACTGGCTCTGCGCTGGCAAGTGGACTTTGGTGCTCCGGATGCTGATCGGCAACGCGCTCTTCGGGATTGGGTATCTTCATGCCGTCTTTCACTTCATTCGGCCCCTTCATGTCAACTGACTCCAGCGCTTGGCTCCTGCCCACCGGTTTGCTCTGCGCCGATGTCCCGTTGGTCGACTCCCGCCCCGGCTTCTTCTTGCGAAGGCTGCTCTGCAAGCCAAAATCAACCGCAGCCTGTTCAATGTAGCCATGAAGCTCATCACGCAGGAAGTGTGCGCACTGAGTGCCTCCATGACCATCGAACACCGCAAAGTAGAATACTTGCGGATCCCCAGAGGCGCTGTCGGCGGGAGTAGCCTCCCCTGGTTTTTGCTTCACGCTCAGGGGCACCCTTTTGGAGAAGGCTGGGATGTTAATGATTCCAGCCTGGTCGGCGTCTTCGTTGTAAGGTCGGCTTCCTCGCGCGCTGCAGGATCCAAAGTGATGCTTTGCCCGCCTCAACGGTATTCTCACGACCGTCAGGTCTCTGCTAGGCATGTTTGGCAGAGCCACGGCCGGTGAGGAGCCAGGATCTGGAGTATGAGGGGTCGAGGCATCCCGGGGCAGCTTATGACCAGGCCCCCCAGAGTGATGCGCATCGGGGTGGTGGGATGAGGATGGTAGGTGTGTAACGAAGTAGGTGTGGAAGCGCCTTCGGCTTGGCTGCTGTAGAAGGCCTCGCGACGAGAGGCCGCTTTCGCAAGACGCCGTGGGCGAGGAGGCGGACGGCCAAGCCTGCTCGGCATGAGGTGCGGCCGTCGCCGGGTTCGCGAAGGGCTGCCATCTGCCCGCAGCGGCCGACGTTGCTCGCCCTGCTGGCGTTGAAGAGACAGCTTCCGAGGTGGTGCGTGAGCTCGAATGTACGGTACGTAATGAGGCCGTGCGCGGCAGTATCGCGGAAGCATCGGCGGAGAGCTGTGCGGCGGTCCTGCTTGTAGAGCGGCCAGCCCTCTGCGCGAGGGAAGCCATTGCGGCCGCGGCGTGCAGCTGTCAGCTTGAGAGCGCACAATCAAGCCTTAGCATCCCCTGCCGAGTCACAACAGGGTGTGTTCGCTGCGTTTCAGGTCCATGGACTTGATGTCGACAGCGGAGGAGAGATTTCGGTCGAGTGTCGAGAGAAAATTGAGGTGGGCGGTGATGGGACGCAAGACGGCCACAGCGCCAGGAAAGAAGCGCAGCCGTCAATGCGCTTCTGCGCGTGCGGCAAGACAAATGAAGGGACAGGCGGTGGTAGAAACAATGCCTTGCGCAGCGAAACAAAGGTCGACAGCCGCGGTTGCAAGTCGGAGGACGGAAGATTGAGGATCGGGACGAGGCGTTTGGCTGCAGGATCGAGGGGGAGTTTTGTTGGGTCCAGTGGGTAGTTGCGGGTGCAGGTGGCCCAAGGCGGCAGGCGCCCTGGCCCTGGAGATTGCCACTGCGCCGGGCTCCGCTGCCCAGCGGCACGCAGACGCCATTCAAGCATCCATCCACTGCACGTCATTGCGAGCCGCCCTAGGCTGAGGCGGGCCGCTAACTCAGATCGTGCCGCCTCTGCTGCTGGCCTCCCCTGTCCTCAACGAACGGGGTGCCTGGCGACGCGCCATTGTCATTGGAGAGCTGTTGACTATCCTCGCGGCATGCTCGGAATTGCCCATCCTGAAAGCCAGGATTCCTGCAGGCTCATGTACGCTTGCCGCCAGCCTCGGTCCCAGCATTCGTAGCTGGTTCTCTCGCATTCAGGCACAGGATACTCCGTACATACAACAGCGTTACCAAATCCCGCCTAACGCCGGCAAGAAGAGCAATGCGTAGACCTTGGGTCCTTGAAACCAGTCAATCACTTGACAGCCTCGTAGGCCTTGTCTGAAAGGATATCTCTGAACGAAACTCGACGGCCTCGGCAACGACGAGGCAGCCGTAATGCAACACACAACGGAGTGACGCCGAACATCCAGTGCCCTGCCGACACGGGCCGTCCTCTCCTGAGTGCGTTGCCTCCGTAGGCACTCAAGCTCCAATACGCTTGAGTACACATTGGGCCCAGCAGCCACGGCAGCTCCGCCCATCGATTCCTTCCAGGCTTCCGTGTGAGCACTTGACATCACGAGACAGGGCGTTGTCCTCAACTTCACCACTGTCTCTCGGATCTTGTTCGCAGGCTTGTCTCCATAAAACAATCCGAGTTCCCGCGGGCCGGAGGGAAAATCTCACATTGCCAACGAAACAGTACTTGAAAAGCAAGGCACCAGGTAACTGGGTTGGTGTGCAAATCTTTAAGCCATGACTTAGTGGCGACGGGAGTGGGTACTTGTGAACGACTGGTTGGTGGCGCGGCCCCAGGCTCTCGGGTTGCCTCGACTGTCAACCTCTTGCCAACCCACGCCTCACGCTCAAGTTCACGCTGTTCAACCTTGTTCACCCAAACTCTGTCTCCAAACTTCTCATTGTCGTATGCGAGCGCCGGGGATTCACCGTCAGAGCTTCACGCTTTGAAATGCCGCGTTGCATTTGCAAGCTAGTCTACTGTCGCCATCTCACCTCAGCCTCGACACCTAGCTCCCCATCGCCGAAGCAGACTATCCATGCCAGCAACGCCGTCTCTGCCCGCCGGCGGAGACGCACCTGAGAGCTCCCAGGAAGATGACCCCGCGGTTGTCGAGGTCGCTGCGGACGGCGATATGGTCCTCGACGTGACATTCGAGACTTCGCCTGAGACGCTTAAGAAGAGTCGAAAGGCAGCCCTGGCGGCGCAGGTGATCAACGGCAGCAAAGACCCTACTCAGCGCTCGCCGACAAGAGTGCTGAAGCCAACGGTCAAGGTGGCGTACAGAGTGAGCATGGCCGTTTTAAAGAAGCAGTCCCAATACTTTTCGAACCTCGTCTCCAGTCCGCGGTTCCGCGAGGCGAAGCTCGTCGCCGATACGCATGAGAAGCTCCTTGCCAGGGGCGTCAAACCTGCAGAGGCAGACGCCCGAGACCTGCCTTTCGTTGCCATCGTCGACGATGACCAAGCCACCCAGGCAGCCGGGCGGGACCAAATCTTTGAGGACATGCTTCTCATCGTCCACCAGAAGCCACCCAAGGCCGCGAAGGCGACCCTCTCCTACGCTGTGACCATAGCCATCCTCGCTGATCGGTTCGACTGCATTGGCGCTATCGCACGCGCTCTCAATAAGGATCACAAATTCAAGTGGCCCCTCACGAACAACCGGCCCTTTTTCGATGAACAGGGCCGCATGACGGACGTTGAAAACGTCTTGCGCCAGAAGATTCTCACCTCTTGGCTATTGAACCAGCCTGCGCGCCTATACCAGTCGACTCGCGAGCTGATCCTCCGTGGTTCTAGTCTCTGGGGGGCTTTTCACGGTGATGACGAGGCTAACATGACTGCTGCTTGGTGGAACCTCCCTGAGGGCATAGAACGTGCGATACCTGCCCCTCCTTTCTGCTGTTTATATCAGATGCTTACCAGACTACAGAAGAACTCCAGTATAGACGCGAGTGCATACTGAACGCTATTGCCTCCGTACAGCGCCACTTTCTGGATTCGTACGCCTCTCGTGAGATGCAGTGCAAGCTCGGCTATGACACGAGCACCGCCTGCGACGCCTTCCAGCTTGGGCAGCTGCTCAAATTTTTGCGGTCAAAGGAACTCTTGTTCCTCGTTGACTTCAGCCCAGCTTCTCTAGACGCGGTTCCTGACACCTCACAGGTCGACATTGAGGAAATCATCGCCAGCATGAAGCAATGCCCCAGCTATCAGATCGACAAGCACCACACAAACTGTGGTCCGCATCTTCGCATCAAGCCAATCATGGACTACCTCCGAACCATGCTTTCTGCAAACGTCATCTGGATATCGCACTCGGACTGGAAGAAGCGTCGCACCGAGGTCTCGTGGGAAGCGGTCAAGAAGAGCAACAGCACGCGCGACGAAGGCGGCCGTACCTTTGCCTTTACGCGTGCCATCGCCAACGACCAGCGACTGCGCTACGAGGGCGTTATGCACGCCGATCGTATGGCCATGAGCCTATTTACTGCAGACGCTTGGGACTGGACGCCGGAAGCGTGATTTGCTAATTTGCTACGCTATTGACTGCTAGACAAAGCACGAGGATTGACTGTGGAAGGATACATATGGCTGAACCCTGAGCACATGTTTCCTCTTCAGCTGATGTTATAGAAGCGAGCGCCGCTCGTGGCGGGCCGGGAGACGACCGGCCGATGATAGACGCATCTGCCTCTGATGCGAGATGCTATGTATCTGAATTGACCACTGTTGCAACTGTCTTTACACGTTGGCAGGAGCAGTAGTCTCCCGCAGAGGCTGCTTGGTCTCCACAACGCCGCCTTCGCGGCTCTCACTTCCACTACGGCTGGCAACGTCTGCCGGGCGAGCGGCCTTTGCCTTCATGAATGGCCAGTGGCCCTTGGTCTCGCGGAATCGCATGGTGATGAACATGATGATGACGAAGATCCAGTAGACGTTGTACGAAATGACAGATCCGTACGTGGCCGAGTTGGTCCAGCCGAAGATGGCGTTGAAAATACCCCAGCCGCCGTCATCGCCGCCCTCTGGCTGGCAGCACTGTTTGATGCGTCAACGGGGAAGCCAAGGCGAGACTGGAGTTGCCGGCTGTACTTACGTTTACGTGCCACACGCTCTTGTCAATGTCATACGAACCTGCTCCGGCGCCAGTTTCCGTGGCATCGCCGCCGAGGGCTTTGTTCCACTTTTGCGCCTCAAGGTGCCATACGGCGCGAGAGAAGAGGCCAGCGGCGACGAGGTACAGCAGACAGGTCGAAGCCACGAGGAACAGCTGCAGCTTGGCCGTGGATCCACCCCTTTGGTGACGTTAGCATCCGTAGTATGGAAGGGGGAAAGAGTTGCAGTGGTAGTATGGAAGGGGGGAGAGGGGCACATACTTGTACAAGAGCCAGCCGACAAAGCCTCCGACCAGGAGACCGACGACGACGGGCAGCGGCACGGCGTAGGCGGGGGCGGAAAAGGACACACCGGCAACGAAGACGACGGCCTCGACGCCCTCGCGGAGGACGGTGATGAAGGGCAGGAAGAACATGGCGTACTTCTCGAGGAAGTGTGCGAAACAGCCACGGGTGCCGGCCTTGAGGGGCGCCTCGAGCGAGCGGGCGAGCTTGACGCGCCATTTCTCCTGCATCTTTCCGATGCGAAGGAGAGCAACGCCCATGATGGTGATGATGATGGCGGCGACAAGGGCAAAGGCGCCCTCGTAGTAGTGGTCGTTGTCCTCCCACGACTTGCTGCCGACGGTGTAGAAGACACCGATGATGGCAGAGGCGACGATCATGCAGATGAGGAAGCCGGCGGCGACGCCGATCCAAATCTGTCGGCGTCAGCAGAGGCACTCGACGGGGGAAGAAGGGGATGGAAGCTGCAATTTACCTGGCGCCGCAGCTTCTTGTAGACCCTGACATCGCGGTTGGGCCCGTCGAGGGTCTGCTTGAGGAAGGCGAGCAGGACCGAGACGATGATGACCGTCTCGAGCGTCTCTCGGAAGACGATGAGGAAGACGGGGACGGAAAAGACGTTCTTGGCCATGGCGGGCGTCTACTTGTACGACTCTCGTCCTTGGGGGTTGCTTTGCGGCGCAACAGAGCCGCCGGGTTCGCAGCTATTAAGTGTGGACGGGAGAGGCCCGACGCTCGGCGCCAAGCGGCTGATTATCTAGTGCAGCACCATCTCTGGCGCTGCTGCAGCCAGGAACCGGGGCTGGTGGGGGGCAGGGCTCGGATCAGATAAAAACGCTGGGCGGTGCGGCCGATGGTGCCACTCAGAGACCATCATGCCACGCACCCCGGCGCATGTGGCAGCCCGGGATGCAGGGCGGGGGCAGCAGAGGCGAGAGGGTCCAGCTAAGGAAAAGTCGCATGCCCAGCTTCGCCAATCTCTGCAGACGGCGGCTGCTAGTGCGGCAAGCCACCGGCATCTTTGCGCCGGCGCGACGTGGTTCTGCACGCGCGCTTTGTGCGTGCTCCGCGCATCGACTTGGGCTATCGACGCCTCGCGGTTTATGCTTCTTGTTAAGCTCGTATGCTTGTTGCTAACCTCACTCGCGGCGGCCTGGTCTGCATCAGTCCACAACGGACGGCTGCGCGAGGCCGACAGCCGCCGCGTACGGCATGTGCCGGCGGGGATAGACCGGACGAGCTTACCCAAAAGGTCGGACGGCCCGCAGGGGAGGCAGCTGGCGGCGCACCGTAGCATCGAGCTGCTGTTCCTCCGAGGATCAGCGAGACCCCGACTCTGACAAAGTTCCTCGACGACACCAGCACGCGCGCTCCACCCGCCTCGTACACGAGAGAATGAGCAGGGTCGGCTAGCGACGCCCCGTCAAAGTTTTCCCCCCCGCCTGCCCGACCAGCTGCCTGCGACGACCCGCTCGCGATTCAATAGTGGCAGGTCGCTCGGCTTATCTGATGGACCTCGACGCCACCACGCTCGTTATCAATCAGCCCAGCGACGAAAATTTGCCGTCAGGTGAGCCGTTCTCGCCTGTTCCTGCCCGTCCCGGAGTGGGCAGCCGTGTCGGCGCGTCCAATCACGCCGCCCAGCGCCGTCGGCAGCGCGGTGACTGTCCGGTCTTGCAGCCGCATGTGCGTGGGGTCCCATCGCGAGGCCCCGGCTGGCCCACCCTCCAAGCTCGCCTCGCACTCGTGGCGCCCAACGGCGCATATATGGGCTCGTCGAGCTTCACCCTCGCCCGCCCTTGACCGCCGGCCCAGTTCATGGCTGTCACGAGGAACCGTGCCGACTTAATCGCGCACTGAATCGAGACAAGACTGCGAGACTATAACACCATCGCGACTTGGTCTCTGCCTGCTGTTGCCGCGCAGTGAATTTCTGCTTCGTCAACGGCACCGTCTCGCACACAGACATGGCCGTCTTCACCAAGGTCGCGGCCCTCGCCGCCGCCGTCGGCTTCGCGACCGCTGCCACAGTCACTCACGACTTCAACGTCTCGTGGGTGAGGGCCAACCCGGACGGCGCCTTTGAGCGGCCCGTCATCGGCGTCAACGGCCAATGGCCCCTGCCCACCATCGAGGTCGACATGGGCGACCGCATCATCCTCAACGTCCACAACCAGCTGGGCAACCAGTCCACGTCGATGCACTTCCACGGCCTGTTCATGAACGGCACCAACCACATGGACGGGCCCGCCGGCGTCACGCAGTGCGAGATCCCTCCGGGCTCGTCCTTTACCTACAACTTCACTGTAAGTTTGCCGCTGTTTACCACGTCCCCTTTGGCTGTGAGCTGAATCGTGACAGGTCGACCAACCCGGCACCTACTGGTATCACTCGCACACGCACGCCCAGTACCCCGACGGCCTGCGCGGGCCGCTCATCGTCCACGACAAGGACTTCCCCTACAAGAAACAGGTCGACGAGGAGCTCGTGCTGACGCTCTCGGACTGGTACCACGATGAGATGCGGGACCTCATCCCGACCTTCATGACCAAGTTCAACCCCACTGGCGCCGAGCCCGTGCCCAATGCCGCCCTCATCAACGACACGCAGAACCTGACCGTAGCCGTTAAGCCCGGCAAGACATACCTCTTCCGCGTCATCAACGTCGGCGCATTTGCTGGCCAGTACCTCTGGGTCGAAGGCCACAAGATGCAGATCGTCGAGGTCGACGGCGTCTACACCAAGACGGCCGAGGCCGATATGGTGTACATTGCCGCGGCGCAGCGCCTCAGCTTCCTGCTCACCACCAAGAACGACACGGGCGCCAACTTCCCAATTGTTGCCAGCATGGACACGGTGGGTTCTCCCTCTCGCTATACGTGGGCGAAGGCCATCCGCTAACGTGCAATTAGACCCTCTTCGACAAGCTCCCTGATGACCTCAACTACAACTCGACCGGCTGGCTCACCTATGACGACAGCAAGCCCAAGCCCGACCCAGCCTCCATCGACAGCTTCGACGATGTCTTTGACGACATGACGCTCGTCCCCTACGACGACATGGAGCTGCTCCCGGAGCCGGACCAGGTCGTCCAGCTCGATGTCATCATGGACAACCTCGGAGACGGAGCCAACTATGCCTTCTTTAACAATATTACCTATGTGGCGCCCAAGGTACCTACGCTGTACAGCGCCCTCAGCGCTGGCGACATGGTGGAGAATCCAGCCATCTACGGCGAGTACTCTCACCCATTTGTCCTCAAGAAGGGCGAGATTGTGCAGATCGTCGTCAACAACCTTGACACGGGCCGTCACCCCTTCCATCTGCACGGGCACAACTTCCAGGCCATCCACCGCTCCGAGGAGAACGCCGGCACGTACGACGACGAGGGCGGTGACAAGAACCAGACCTTTGCCAAGGTGCCCATGAGGCGAGACACGCTGGTGCTCTGGCCGACGGGCAACATCGTCCTGCGCTTCAAGGCCGACAACCCAGGTACGTTTTCTTCTATTTCTCTGGTGCTCACATAGCGTGGTATTCCTGGTGCTAACCATCTCCCAGGTGTCTGGCTCTTCCACTGCCACATTGAGTGGCATGTCGTCTCCGGCCTCTTGGCGACTTTTGTCGAGGCCCCTGCCGAGCTGCAGAAGCAGATCAAGTCCATCCCCGATGACCACTTGGCCGCCTGCAAGCAGGGTGGCGTCCCCACCGCTGGCAACGCCGCGGGTAACACCGTCAACCTCCTCGACTTGAGCGGCCAGAATGAGCCCCCTGCCCCTCTGCCTGCCGGGTAAGTGAACCCAAGTCCCCCCCTCTGCGTGCCGTGAGTATTCATCTGATCGTGGTCTGCAGCTTCACCACCCGCGGCATCGTCGCCCTGGTCTTCAGCTGCGTGGCAGGCATCCTCGGTGTCTGCGTCGTGGCATGGTACGGCTTGGCCAAACCCGTCGAGGAAGTACCCCCCACAGCCAACAAGATCATGGCCGAGGCGAATGGTGCCGACGCTGCCGCAACGCACGCCCCTCAGGAACACAATGGAAATGCCGTAGCGTCTGGCAGCAGTCACCCTCCGCCGGCCGTAGCCACTTAGCAGAGCTGTCTACGGGGATGCTGAATGTTTGCCATGGAGGGAGCCTCCCAAAGGGCAATCGACCGGCAACAGCGCGAAGCTGGGGCCCTACTTATAGAACCAAAGTGACATTAATTGCAAGATATCCCTTTGAATGAATCTTTCCCTTCACCTTCCCTTCCCTCCTTCTCAAGTACTCCCTAACGCACCATCCATGATGGATCTGGTGGCAAGGATCCATCTTACAATTATAACGTGATAGGGCCAAAAGTATGTATACAATGAAAGTTTGGAGAACAAAAAGAAGGGAGGGACAAGGAGAAGGAAAGGCAATTACTTGTAGATCCGTTCCGAGAGTCGAGAACCGTCCTCGACATGCGGAAACAAACCGTTCTTGAGAGCGGGCAGCGACATGTCGCTGCCCGATCATCTCCAGCAGAGTCCCGTTTTGCGCCAAGCCATGCATATACAACGTGACGCATCCGTAGGATGATCACTACAATAGAAAAGTCGCAAGCTTCGTCGAGCTCCGGCATTCCACTTTGACGAGAAAGTTTCGTTGGCCGTTCCGTGTGTTGTCCAGCGCAGTTCCCGGTCACGTCGTCCAGACTGGGATTTGGCGATATCGCCTGTTTTTCCGGAGTATGACGGCCGAGCCGTGAATCGTCACGTGGCCACCCCAGCTGTGCCACAAGGCAAGGCAACTAGCCAGTCTTGGCCTTGATCTGTCTAGGCAAGCCCTTTGCCTTCCTCGCCTTGACATCAACCTCCGCCAGGGACTTGCTTGCCTTGACGAGCTGGACAATGTTGATAAACTGCTTCATAGCCATGATCGGGAAGCTGATTCCGGCGAGGGCCCAAGGCACATTGGAATCCATCTTGTTGGCGCGGGCGATCTCCAGGGCGCCGGCGCTGAACGGATCGGGGAACATCTGTGCCAGGAGTGACGTGTTGACCTGGGCGTGAGGGTGGACGATGCCTCCTGTCGACTCCTCGACGCTCTTGATCAGGTGGGGCGAGAGGAGCGGGGACGAGAAGGATAGGAGGTACAGAGCGATGAAGAATAGCTCGTTGAAGAGACAAAATATGAACAAGACGTTCTGCATAGCATGTGTTAGCTTGCTGCCACGAGTGGAGTGACGTGGCTTGTGGACCTGGCCGGGAGCACATGATCTACACACCTTATTGGAGTAGTACAGGTTCAACAGCCTACTCTGGCTCTTGTCGATGTTCTTGTGGCTCGAGTCGGCGCCGCCGACGACGAGGGTAGCGTACATGTGCATGTAGTGGCTGGAAAAGTCGAGGGCAATGAGACCCTGGAAAACGATTGCCCACCGCGGAAAGGCCGACGACAAGAAAACCAGCAGGCACGACGTGGTGCAGCGGTCGGTGACCATGTCGAGCACGGCGCCGAAACGGGTCGACTGCTCAAAGATGCGAGCGGCATAGCCATCGAGGGCGTCGAGGAGGCAAGAGATGCTGTAGAGCAAGGAGCAGGTTCGGGGGTGTAGAGGCATGTAGTAGAGCGAAGCGATGGCGAGCACGATTCGGCAGTAGCCTACGAGAAGCAGCGACGTTAGCAACTTTTGCCGGTGTCCATTGCCTCCTGAGCTGACGAGGCCGCTTACCGATAATGTTGGGCCAGAAAAGAAAGATATTCTCGGACGCATTTGCGTCCGAGCCTTCCGGCTTGTGGGCTAAGCCGTTGCCGTTCATCGTGGTCCGGCGGGTGTCGTCGTCGGACGACGACGACGCGGCGTCCCGCGCCTTGGACGACTTTTTTCGGGTTTGTCGGGCAGGCATGATCGTCGCCACTCAAGCTCCACGAGGTCGAGGGTAGAGCGAGGTTGCCGTCAAGGTGCGGCGGGCGCGGGCTCAGGAATCGTCGGCGATGCGACCGCAAGCGTAACCCGCACAGGGGTGCTTCGAGGTTCGAGCTCCGGATTTCAATCCCACGACGCGATTGGGAGCCAGGAGCTGATCGCGGGCGGCACACGTAGGGGCGAGTTTGCGTCGAAGGACAATGGGATGTTCGTCAGAGGAAGAAAAAGGAGAAAATGAAGATGGAGCCTTTGGCAAAGGACCGGATGCGAAGGAAAGGTGAAGGCGATGATGGAAAATTGACGATAAGGAGGATGGCTCCAATTGCTGCTACTCTGGAGGTACGGATGCTGCGGTACTTTGAGCACACCACAACGTGGAGCTCGACGAATCGAGCTTAGCGCGTCTTCCCGCTGCTTAAAGGTCAGGGTTCGCGTTGATCTGGGTCAGTCAGGTGACCCGGAAAGGCATCCCCTGTGTAACGGTATTCGTTTCGTCCTCCGATCCGCCGCTGCGGCGCGGGTAGGCAGGTGTACAAAGTTTGTCGGCGGCAGTAACTTCTCCCTCCCGATTCCTAAAGATTACTGCAAAACCAGGCCAGAGGTTGTCTGAAAGTGGGAGTCACGGTTGGCGCTGCTTCAAGTGCTCTGCGCGGCCGGACGAGCCCAGGCTGAAAGAGACCGGCGCGGTTTGAATAGGGACAGCGATCAGCTCAGCGGCTCGTAGCAAAAATGAGCGATCCAGCCGCCCATCAGCATAAGGAGACGTTTCGTTCATCAATCCGCCCTCACGTGGGGTGGGGGCGTATGTCTCGGATTCGCTCTCAATGATAAGGGGAATCGCTATCTACGTCGCTATTGGCCTCTCTGCAAACCCTTGGGTCAAGAAAGTACGTGACTATTGGTGGTGGTGATAAACATCATTGGGCTTTATCAGCACCGCCAGTAGTAGTACATGCCCTATGTCGCGTCACGGGCTGCCCTCGTCAGTGACTTCTTCCTTTCTCGTCCAGGAGCAATCGGAGTGAGTTCACGGCAGGGAAGTGTTATGCACCCAGAAAATATCGGGATGCATACCCTCCAGAGTACAAAGCCCGTTTCCGAGCAATACCAACCATGCATGGATAGATATCGGCGTTGCGAAGGTGAGGCTATCATAGCACCTCGCCGACGGGAAGAGGGCATCACGCCATGTCAAGGACGAAGCAAGACCAGTCTGACTCGGGCTGACTGCGGCAACATCGAAGAAGCATCTCGTACAGATGAAGTTCAGCCAAACTTACGTCTGCCTACCTTTGGTTGTGACGACTCGGTGCATGATAATTCTGACAGCTCTGTGGATGCTGCCTCGTCCAACGATGGCTGCGTTGCTGCTTCGAGATGCCGGCGCAGCTCCACACCAAAACCAATATTGCATGCAATTGTGGCATTGACCGACACGGCGGGCCGCAGAGAGAGGTTAGAAATCGGCATGGTCCACGGCTCGATCCCTCGCTGCCTACGTGGCGTGATCCCCGTTGGCTCATGGGACAAAACTCGATGCGTCCGCAGGTCCGAAACTCCCCTTGCGTTGCCACGGCCGTTGGACCACTTACAAGGCATGCGAGGCAATGCTCCCCGGTCTGGTGCAAAGGCGACGACTCGTGAACGGCCGGCTCTTGGGAGAGGGCATGTGCCCGACAAAGTGCTTGTCACCAGCTTCCTCTTCACACTTGGACATTCGTAATGCAGTCGAAATCATTGGCGCGACGTCTGTTCCTGGGCAGCTCCGCAGTGCTGTACTATGTACTGACAACTTAGGCGACGGACGGAAGCTTCCGGCTCGGTCAAGGTACGATCGGGGAGTCTACCAACGGCGGTCCCGTAGTGCCCCATCCTGACGCTGCAGCCAGTTGAGGCAACTCTGAGTATTGCGCAGCAATCTGCAGTCGAAGCTGAACGCTGCAGCCCCCTGTCGCAATGGATGCCCGACACCCGTCGGCCGTGCTCGCGGTCGAGGTCCCTCGGACGCAGCTGGGGCCGCTGCAACGAGGGATCCCGTGCATTGCAGGTCGTCAGCGTGTAAGGCAGCCGTTCCTTCAACCACACCCACCAGTGGCCGCTCGCGAAGCGATGGATGGCCCAGCCCGTGCGCAGCATCTCGGTCGCCTGTTGGATAGGAAAGTCGAAGGCCGGCATGGCAGTTTGACTTTCAGGGAGGCGCATATTGGGCATCGGGCGGGCCGAGTGGGGGGGAGCGCAACGGCACGGACAGGGCATGACGACGCCCAGACGGATCAACGGCCGTGGGAACGCACCACAGGCGTCGAGACGACGGTGTTTGCCGTCAACGGCTCCCCGGATGCTCGAGCAGCAGTGGAGGGGCTGTCGGCTCGCTGATTTGCGCCACCCAGCTCCAGTTTTGCAGGGACCAATCCCACTGGTCCCCGCCGCCGGTGCTGCAGCTGCACCTGCACGCAGCTGGAGCTCAAAAATTCTTTTTTGGCCTCGACGGGCCCCTCGACGGGCCCCTCCACGGCTGCCGTTGCGAGGTTGGCGCATGTCGAGATTCTCCAAACTGTGGCTGATACCGCGGCCATCGCCTCTCCTTCACCTCATTTCGCCTCCTGCCGCATCCAGCCTCCCGTCGCTGCAGCTCACGCGCGCTGCCGGTCAGTCTGAGCGCGTCCATATTCCCGCCCTCGTCCCCGTGCCCCTCCATCTCTAAACCTCCGACTCTCCAGCCCACCCCTGCCACACCGATCGCTTCTCCTTCGAGACTTGTCGACTTTTCTGGACGGCACCAACTGGCTTCGACGGCAGTCACCTCACATCCAACTCGGTCCGAAGGCTGTCCCTGACCAGGATCCTGCATTTTTTTTTTTATTCCACCCTGTGCAGTCTGGTCTGGTCGCCAGACTCGGCGCATGCGAACTCGCCCTGGTCTCCGACAAGACTCCCTCCAGCTCTCAGACACCCACTCAACGACCTCGAACGCCGGGCGAAAGGTTTCGATAAGGTCTGGATATTCGTACGCTCAAGCGCCCCTACCTACTGCAATTTTCGCCGCCTCTCGAGCGTGCGCTTCCAGCGACGGACGAGCGACTTTGCCGCCGCCCCAGGCCGGAGCCCCGTCTTAGTTACGCTCAGCACGCGACACTCGTACGCTCCTATACCCACGCATCAGCCTCTACGCAACTCGACTACCTGGCTGCCGATATGGCGCAGCATCCGACCCTCAAGGCGACCTACGCCCGCAGGGCCGAGACGGCCACACACCCTCTCACCTCGTACCTCTTCAAGCTGATGGACCTGAAGGCGTCCAACCTCTGCCTGAGCGCCGACGTCAACACGGCACGAGAGCTTCTCTACTTTGCCGACAAGATCGGTCCTTCCATCGTGGTCCTCAAGACCCACTATGACATGGTGTCGGGCTGGGACTTTAACCCGCAGACCGGCACGGGCGCGAAGCTGGCGTCTCTGGCTCGCAAGCATGGCTTTCTCATCTTTGAGGATCGAAAGTTTGGCGATATCGGCAACACGGTGGAGATGCAGTACACTGGCGGTTCGGCCCGCATCATCGAGTGGGCTCACATTGTCAACGTCAACATGGTCCCGGGCAAAGCATCCGTAACGTCACTAGCGAACGCTTCCAAGCGTTGGTTCGAGCGCTATCCCTACGAAGTCAAGACGTCAGTCACTGTCGGTACCCCGACGGCGGAGCAGTTTGAGGATGGCGACAGCATTTCCAGTCGGGAGGACAAGGGGGAGGAGAATCCCTACAGCACGCGCCGAGGAGACGATGGGCGCAAGGGAAGCATCGTGTCGGTCACGACCGTCACGCAGCAGTACGAACCGGCCAACTCTCCGCGCCTCACCAAGAACATGGCCGGAGGCGACGAGGTCCTCTTCCCGGGAATCGACGAGGCACCTATGACGAGGGGGCTTCTGATCCTGGCGCAGATGTCCAGCCAAGGCAACTTCATGAACAAAGAGTACACGCAAGCTTGCGTGGAGGCTGCGCGGGAGCACAAGGACTTTGTCATGGGCTTTATCTCGCAAGAGAGTCTCAACACTGAGCCAGATGACGAGTTCATCCACATGACGCCGGGCTGCCAACTTCCCCCGGCGGACGAGGACCAGAACGGCAAAGTAGCGGGTGATGGAAAGGGTCAGCAGTATAACACGCCGCAGAAGATCATCGCGGTGAGCGGCGCCGACATCGCCATCGTTGGACGAGGCATCATCAAGGCGGGAGACCCAGAAGAAGAGGCAGAGCGTTATCGGTCAGCTGCCTGGAAGGCATACACGGAGCGGGTTCGCTAGGAGGTTGGCTGTGTCATGTCGCTGCCCGGCCGCTGGGCCAAAAGGGAGCGACATCATGTCTTGTTCACGCTTTGTTTGGCGGTTTTTGGATGCGGGGGCCGGCGTGGAGTTTGGTCACATATGGAGGGTGGGAGGCGAAGGGCCACAGCGGAGGCCAGGGAGCAAATGAAAATTGACCGTCATTGCGGGCATCTACGTTACAGAATAATGAATTCTCCGGGCGGTCGGTCTGCACATCCGACGGAGTAAATGCGAGTGAGATGTTGCGAGCTGGACAGACAGACGGCAGCGCCAGAGCTGCGGCTCGTCGACGAGACCAAGGTTGCCCAAGCCGTTGCAACTCGATACCGCCGCAGGGTGTTCAACACGCTGGAGGCACTGTGAGCTGGCGCTTCCCGTGCCCGACCGCGGAGTAGGGCGAGCCCGTAACGCCCCGACCGGCACCGTCTACGGAAGGCTCGCACAGCAGTCAGCTTCGGCCCCACTCGGCACTTACCTCGGACGCGGCGGCAGCTAGGCTCGCTGCTCACCTCACGTCCACAACGAACCTATGGTTACCTCGTCCGCTCAGCTCACAAGCGCAGTTGCATCCCTTGGCTCCGGACGGCCGTCGTTCATCCTGCGCGTAGAGCTCTCGGCGTTGCGGGAAGCGCTGCGGATGCCGTGAGGCAGTTTCCATATCGACAATGGCCGATGCAGCTCCGGTGGAGGAGCAGGCACTGGCGCCGACACACTCGTCCGCTGACCGCGACCCGCCGCGTAAAAGACGTCGCGTCGTCATCTCGTGCATCCCGTGCCATAGAAGGAAGCAAAAGGTAGAGTCGCCAGTGTGCAGGCCGGGTGGGATCCCGCGTTAGGCCATGACTCTGCTGACGACACGCCCTAGTGCGATCGTGAGCTGCCTTGCGCAAACTGTCGTGCCCGCAACAAGGAGTCGTCATGCAGCTATGACCCTGGCGCCCCCACGGCACGCGAATCTGCGCGGCACAAGGCCAGGTCACCGCTCACTCATGACGGCCAGCGGGACCGTGAGAGCGAGCCGTTGTCGTCGATGGCTGCGTCTTGGGGCTACGGCCAGACGGGAACATCGACGATTGGCTTCCTCAAGAAAATCGAGACGGCAGACGCCGACCTTGCGGGCGGTCCGTTCAGCATGCCTGTGCGAGGATCCAAGCAGCAGACCTTTGCCGTCCGGGAAAAGTACAAGGGGCTCATCAGGCAGCTTCCCGCCAAGACCTACGTCGACAAGCTCATTGACATGTTTCTTGCTGAGTTCAATTGGCAGTACAATTCCCTCGAGACGGACATCTTCTTCAAGCAACTCGAGGAGTGGCACAACCTCCCCTTCAGCGTGCTCTCCAGTGAGGGTCCATTGGCACTGTCGTCAGATCTGAGGATCTTTCCCGCGGTGCTGTTCCAGGTCGTCGCCACTGCGCTGCTCCTCGTCTCCGACGACCAACCCTCCGAGTTTGACGGTCTCAAGTACGCAGCAGGCATGACGTTTGAGGACCTGGCATCTGAATACAGCGAAGCTGGAGCTGCCATCATCAGATTGTTTGGCAAGCGGGACTTGTCCATTACAACCGTGCAGGCCGAGTTTCTGCACGCTTCCTTCTTGAAGTTTACAGCAAACGTCACTGAGTCGGTAAGTGATAGCCCAGCGAAACCCAACCGCGTTTCGGGCCTAACAACGCGTTTACCAGTGGCATATGATTGGTGTTGCCACCAGGGACGCCCAAGAGCTTGGTATGCACCGAGACAGTCTTGACCCGAAGCCGAAAGACGACAGCCTCGAAAGCGTTTTGGAGAACCAATGGCATATCCAGAGGCGAAGGATGATATACATGACGCTAGTGAATTGGTGCGTAAACATGTCTGGAGAACTAGTCATCTTATGGGGACGCGACGTGCTGATCTACGATAGGGACGTCAACATGAGCCTGATCCTCGGACGTCCAGGCACACTGGACTGGAAACATGGACTGCCATCCATCCCCACTGATGCCATACCGCCATCGGACCGGTCCAAGACGGCTGTGATCCCGAGGGACGTTGGCAAGGATCCTCCGACACCGTTGACAAGAGGCCTCTGGTTGCACTCGCTCACCTTTCCGTTGCGAGAGATCCAGGAGCTGGAGCAGGATGGACCGTATCCGAAAGACTTCTCCAAGGTCGACAGGGTCCATCAACACATCTTGGAGTTGGACGATACAAAGCCGGCGGCATTCCGGTTGGAGAACCCCGACACGCGGTGGGACGATATCCCGTGGATCAGGCCGACACGACTTTACCTTGCGCAGATGCATGAGTTTAGCCTGATGGCTCTCCACCGGCCCTATGTCTTCCATCGTAAGCAGAGCCGCATAGAGGCGCTGAGAGCCAGTGCGGAGATGCTTGAGCTGCAGCGGCTGTTTCTTGAAAGTCTCAAGCCCGAAGCTTGGCGCAAGTATGTTGCCCATTTATTCTTGACAATAGGCAGACGGGAACCTACCACTGACTCGCAATGCCAAGCTTTCTGCTCTTCTTTGGCAGCTTCGATGCGATAGTGCTGATTGCTTCTATCTACATTCTCTTCCCCCACGAGCAACCGGAGCTGAGGGACAACTGTACGCAAAAGGTCTATTGGGCGATTGAGCGCTTCGAAGCCATGCAGGACCGGAACCCGTTTGCAAAGAACGCGCAGGGTGTGCTCAGGGCTATTCTGGCCAAGCTCACCAGGGCCGTCGGCAGCCAGGAGCAGTCCTCGGGCGACAGCAGCACGGAGACGCCGGCATCGATGCGAGCACGAACGAGCCTGACGCCGGCCAGCTCGCTCAGCAAGGCATCCGGCCGTCCTGTCTCGTGCGATGCAGCGAAGGCATCGAGCGCACAAGCAGCGGAGTACGCGGTCAGCTTCCCACCAGCGGCCGACTGGTCTCTGCCGCCGGCGGACAGCCTAGCCTCGATTGCACCCCTTTTCGCCACGTCAGACCTGCTCTACCATGATCTCACGGCGATGCCAGACGATAACGTCGCCCCGCTGGCGGCGGCGGCGCCAATGCCGCTGCAGGCCGCCGAGAATGTGACGGCCCTCGGGCCCGACGTGCTTCCCTGGCAGTTTGGAGGTGGCTTCGGGGAGGACACTCTGTGGCAGATTCTGAACCAGTTCTGATGGTTGGGCGGCAAGGCGCAGCAAGAATAGGGGGGGGCATCTGCGGCGAATCACGGGTGCAGCCGGCCATGGTCTCGCTGGCAGTGAGCAGGATCAATGCAACTTGCGGTTCATCGAAACCATCAGGTGTCATCGACGGCATTGGGGCCATCTGCGATAGGTGTACAGTAGGGTGGGCCCTGCCGGCGCCTAAGGTACGGAAATACAATGGAGCCCTGACGCGCCCCGACGCGCTAAAATTAGCCCTGCCCGGGCCGCCATTGGCGGCAGATTGTGGAGAGGCCCTTCGTGTGCCTGGCGATGGATGCAATTCTTCTTTCAGCCTGTAACAATAAAGAAAAAGCAAGACACCTCAGGGGAGCTCCAGCACCAGCACCAGCAAACACGCCCCTGAATCAAGCAGTGGCTCGACGGCGAGCAGCGGCGAAATCAGGACCCGGACGCCTAAGGCATCCAGCCTCCTTGCTGCTGGGGGGGGCCGCACAATTTACCTTCCTCCATTATCGATTGCTGATCCAAGTCAAACTGTCTCGGACCTCATTTCCCCACTGACAGGGGCAGCACCATACAGACTGCATTCTTGTGTGAAGTACTGCCGAATAAATTCTCCTGAGCAGACGCACGCTTCGGCCACGAGTCGCGACCAAAAGCAAGATGGCGTTGGGGCAGAATGTCGTCGAGTTCGTGCAACGTTTCCAGGACCTGCAGTCGCAGCGTGATACCAGCGACAGCCTCATTCGGGTGCGTATAAGCCGCAGCCCTGTCCTTGCCCATCTCATCCTTCTACCTCGCTCCAGAGTGCCAGACGGTTCGCAGCGGCTAACTTGACGGGCTTTCTTTTCGATCGCCCTGCGCAGGATCTCTTAGTGTACTGCGATCGAGTCCAGGTCAGCCTGAGCCTTCAGAACCAGAAGATCAACGACGAACTGCAGCGTTGCAAGCTCGACCTTGCCGATGCCGTCGAGTCCCGGCGCAATCTCCAGCAACGGCTGCAGGCGCAGCAGTCTCGAACGGAATGGCTAACTCGCGAGAACGAGGAGCTCAAGGTGCGGCAGCTAGGCGCCGTGTTACCTGCGTACGGGCACTGATGGATGGCTCAGGATCGAAACTCTTATATCATGGTCTTGATCGACGGCGACGGTTTGATTGTAAGTTCTCGCCAAGACATCTGGAAGGTCGTTGGTGGCTGACCCTGGCTGACCCTCTTGTGCAACAGTTCCGCGAACACTGGATCAAGCTGGGCTTCGAGGGCGGCAAGGCAGCCGCAAAGGCTCTTCTTTCGGCTGTCACCCGGGCTTGCGGCGACCGCGCAGATGACGTCGAGATTGTAGCCAAGGTTATAGCAGATGTCGACTGGCTGGCCAAGGCTTTGACCCGCGACGGAAGCCTCGACAGTCCGGCGGATCTCCGAGACTTCGTGGCTGGCTTCACACATGCCCACGCCTCGTTTGATTTCGTCGACGTCGGGCATGCGAAGGGGGCGACGAGTTCAAAATTAGAAGGTTCGTCTTGGTGCGTGTGTGGCCGTTGAAGTCACCTTGCTTACCGGTTGCTGCCGCAGAGAACACGAGATGGCACTTGCGAAACCACAACTGCAAACACATCCTCCTCGGGGTCTCCCACGATGCCGCTTACGCTCCTTTCTTGGACGAGATTTTACAAGACGAAGACACCCGGCGTGGCATTACCGTTATCGAGGGACTTCCCGCCGCCAAAGAGCTCGAGGCCACCGACGTCAACATAATGGACATTGGCGGTGACCTCTTCCGGTCTGATAGGCTTGCCGAGAGGGTTCCAACGGTTTTGTCGTCGGCGTGGTCGGTTGGCGGTCCTCGCACCGCCAGCCCCGCCGCCAGTGTTTCGTCGTCAAATCCATCCGTAATGATGGGCATGTCATACGCCAATGCCATCTCCAGCGGCAGCCCGCCTCAAAGCGCGGCAACCATGGCGCCCAAGCCCTTCAGCACGGTCACACGCTCCAAGGTGCAGTATCAGCAGGTCCCGCCGCAGCAGCCAGACTGGAACCCCGGCCCTCGCGGGCTGGACGAGCCCATCACCGTCAGCGCACAGGCGCTGGAGAGCATCAAGAAGCGCAAGGACAACAACAAGCTGTGCAACAACCACTTCCTGCGCGGGCCGTGCACCAAGGGCGACTCGTGCCTCTTTGTCCACAACTACAACCCGAGCGTGGATGAAATGAACGCAATTCTAGTCCTGGCGCGACAGAATCCGTGCACCAACGGACAGGACTGCGAGCTGGAGGACTGCATATACGGACACCACGTACGTACCGAGAATCCGAGCTCTGAAGTGAACGTTTTGGCTGACGCTCTGCTTCCCAGTGTTCAAGCATAAAGGATGGCTTGTGTTGCCATCCATTTTGCAAGTTTCCCGAAGAGGCGCATCCCCCGGGAACAAAATTTAAGAATTCTCATATTCGAGGAAATTAGTGGATAGCGATATGAAAAGAGCACGGTCGAGAATAAGACTGCAACAGGGAAATGGACCAAGGGAATCCGAGGCGTTGGGAGCCTCACACGACATCAGACGGCACTTGCAGCCTACTTGTGCTTTGAAATAGCGCAATATTATATGGTATGGGGTGGATCTTTTGCTTTTCATATTATATGTATCTCTAGTCGGCGGAGTACGGTTTCTAAGGCCTGCGGCGTAGTCTGGGGCTGCCGCAGCGGTCTTGATTCTGCGCTCGCATATGGGTGCTTGCTTTGGCGCTTTGCAAGCCGGGGGATTCTTTGACAGATTAATTCATAGCTCTACCCGTCTGAGTAATAAAAAAGTATGCGCACGAGTGCCACGACGAGGGATTCACCCGGTTGGTGAGGATTCGCAGGTGTCAGTCAAGCATCCAGGGTCACGGTCACTGGCCCGTCTCTCGTACCCCACGGTCGTCAACCCCACCACAACGGCTCGAACCCCACCAATCGTCAAAATCCATGTCGACACAGTTAGCCTCGACTCCAACATCCAACCTCACCCCATACCAAACATCGCCAACGTCCAGCGTCGAAACACCGTCTTCCCCGACGCTCGCCCGCCCAACAACACCTCGAGCGGCTCTCGCTGCTCTCTCTCCTCCGTCTCCCACGCCCGCGCACACACAGACAGGACTCGCAATGTCCCACCCCCGCGTGGAAGAAGTCTCGGACAGCGACCCCGACGCCGTGTCCGACCCCGAGGAGGGCGACATCGACGACTTTGTCGACTCGGACATCATCCGCCGCGTCCCCGACCCGCAGACGCAGTCGCGCGCTGCTGCGGCGCCCCCCGCGGGCGCGCAGTCCCACATCCTCAACCCGGCCAACCTGCCGCCGACGGCGGCCAACGTCGTCTCGGCCGACGACCACGCCGTCTTCCGCGGCTTCCAGAGCCTGTACCCCGTCTACTTCGACGCCACACGCTCGCGCGCCGAGGGCCGCCGCGTGTCGTCGGCCCTCGCCGTCCGCAACCCGCTCGCGCGCGAGATCGCAAACGCCTGCTCCCGGCTGCGGCTGCAGACGCTGCTCGAGCCGGAGAAGACGCACCCCAAGGACTGGGCCAACCCGGGTCGCGTAAAGGTCGGCCTCAAGAAGGGTGGCGGCGGCGGCGGCAGCATCAAGAACAAGCACCACCTGTACGTGCTCGTCGCGCAGCACCTGCGCGATAACCCGACGACCGAGGAGAGCGCCGGGCTGCGCGTGCGCATCAGCGGCCAGCTGCAGCCGCCCGAGGGCAAGCCCTACCCGCGGCCGGCGGTGCCGCGCGGCTGGAAGATGGGCGAGCTGCTGCCGTACCTGAGCGCCGCCATGACGGGCGGCGGCGTGTCCGAGAACCTCTTCAAGGACATGATGAAGGAGATGCAGAGCGGCGGAGACCCGATGGCCGCCCTCATGGCGAGCCAGCAGCAGGCCATGGGTGGCGGGGCCGACGAGGGCGCCACAGGTAAGAAGAAGAAGGAAAAGAAGGGCAAGGGGAGAGCTTAGCGGACGTAGAGAAGGGGGGTCAGGGCATCGATCATGTCGACGTGAAAACACGAAAAACACATTACGGCGTGGGATGCACTTGGAGCCAAAGCTGCTACGAGATACCATAGAAGCGCCTGCTGGGCCCGCCGAGTCTGGCGGATGGCTCGCGGCGCGCATCAAAATGATCAAAGCATGAATTCATCATGTGAACATGGCCGTGATTTTCATTTGACTGCGGCCCCTTGGTGGCGGCGGGCGCTGTTGCCACCGGAGAAGAAATTAATGTACAGCACAAGTAGCATGTCGTCGGCGTCAGAGGAGGGTGAGTCGACGGGTATCTATCCACGCTCAGGCCATGCGCAACCCATTCTCTCTTTTCACTCATACAGCAGCAAGCCTCGCACCATGCAGCGCCTCCCACTCCCGCGATCCCACAACCTGCACGCCGCCTCGTCCGGCCCCCGCGCCGGCCATCATCTTGCCGTCCACGCCAGGCAGCCGGATCTGCAACTGGGCCGCTGGGTTGGACACCAGTCGGCTCTTGAGCTTCTTCTCCTCGCCGCCCTTGCGCAGCAAGGCCGACTTCCTGAGCACCGAGTCATGCCAGGCGGTCCAGGCGGCGTAGTCCTCCATCTGCTTGGCGGCGTGGTACTGCGCCGTCGACTTGGCCGGTCTCCAGGCGAGCTTGTCCTTTGGCAGCGCCGCGAAGTCGAAGACGGTGGCGGACGTGGCCATCTTGACCAGCTCGCCGAGCACGTCCTTGCCTTCGGCCACGACGAGCTTCTTGCGCTGCTCCACGACGCTCGCGCGCTTCTTCAGCGGCTCGGCCAGCCAGTCGTAGTTCTGCTGCTCCTTGGTCCGGGCACGGCGATTGTCTTCGCGCAGGTACCGAACAGCCGACTGCAGGCTCTCGATATCCTTCTTGAGCTCGTCCATCTCCCGCGCTGTTGCCACGGCTCGCTCCTGGCCGGCCTTCATGCCAGCGGCGTCGGCACCGTCGGCGAAGGCTCGGCTGTCGCTGGCAATCTTCTTCCACTTGTCACGCTCCGACTCGAGATTCTTGAGCTCTCGATCCTGCTTCTCAATGTCTTCTTTGAGACCCTGCACTTGCTCTCCGGACGCCTCAAGCTGCTTCTGCAGAGTAGATATGCGCTCGAGGTTGGTTTGCGCATCTCGCATGCGGGACTCGAGCGTCTCAATCTTGAGTACGGCGGTGCTCAGATGCTCGTCCCGCTGGGCGATCGTGCGCCGGGCTTCGTTATTCTCATCCTTCAGGCGCCGCAGCTCTTCTTCTGCGTCCACTGGCACCGTCTTGAGGGCCTTGAGCTCCTGAGATCGAAGGCGCCATGGGGCGGGGTTGACGTCAAATTCCTGAGTTTGGTCCAAGTCCGTGGCCAGTGAAGCCAAATCACCGATCTGGCTGTTGACGCTGCGGAGTTTGGACAGGTATACCGTGAAGGTGTCCGATTCGCTCGCTGAGCTGGCTTGAGAAAGGGCTCGATCAATCACATCTTGGACCTCGCCGTACGTAAACGGCTCGGCCCGCCCCTCGTCCTGGGTGAAAAGCTCATGGACTCTTCTGCCGATTTCGCGAGATAAGTTTGCCAGTTCTTGGCTGCCGGCCTCGCACTGCTCGAACGCCTCCCTTGTCTCAGGCAGAAGTGACAGTGATCGGCTCTTCAGATCCTCCAGGGCACGCACCGCCTTGCTGGCAATCATCTTGGTACTTCTCGTCTGCGTGATGACAAGGTCAAACTTCTTGGCGAAGATCTGCACCAATTCCTCATCATTGCCTTCGGCCTCGGATGGTATCGCCCGTTGAACCATGGCCCTCGTGGTGTTGAATGCCAGGGCAGCCGACTCCAGATGGCTCTGGACAACAAGTGATTTCATGCACACTTCGTCTGCGAAGCTTGCCAGGCCGCCTGAGATGTGCACTTCCCCAAGATGAGACATGAGAGCCAGTGTCCGATGCAGCTCATCAGCGCACTTTTGCTCCTTGAGATCATCTCGGCGCAGGCCATCGATCCAAGCGTTCAAGGCGCGCTCCACCGGCTCCAATTCGAGCAGAGAATGCTGATATTTGGAGAATTGCTGCATCGAGCAGTGGCTAATATCGTTGACAAATCGGTCACACATAGCAGACACCCACACGAGCTTGTCCACGGCATCACATCCTGCGAAAATATCGTCTTCGTGGCCAGGATGAGGCTGGCCAGTGATGCGCTCGCGTACGAAGGTGTTGAGGAGATTTGCCTTGAACGCCAGTCTGCGGAATCTCAGAAGAGCGAGGACAGAATCTTGATCTTCTTGATAGTTGTCAGGAAGGAAGAGCTTGACAATTTCAAGATGTTGCTCGGCTTCTTGAGCCTCTAGTCGCCGGATCTCCAAGTCGATTGTCTTGACTTGGGCCTTGGCAACAGAGAGTTGGAGCTTCATATTGAGGTCCATCATGGCTCGTGACCGGTCGTTCAGCTTTTCCGACTCCCCTTCGGTGACAGCCTGGGATGCCCGCATGTCCTCCAGGTCGCCCTGCAAGCTCGTGACGAGTTCACGGAATCGCGATAGTGTGTATTCCATGTCTTCGAAAGCCTCCTCCTGCTGGGCTGCGCGCCGGGCTTGTTCTGTGATGACACTGTCCTTGAAGTCGATATCTTCTTGTAGCTCCTTTTCATTTTGCACGTGGTTGGCTTCAAGCTCATCGTTGATTTCCTTCAAGCTCTCCAGATCGTCAATGACTGCCTTGAGCTCCTCAATTTGCTCTGACATGCTCATGTTTCGTTCGGTCAGGTCTTCAATCATATCTTCGGCGCCGAGCGCGGTGTCGAGCTGCTGGCGAAGATCATCAACGGCGGCCTCGGTCTGGGTGAGTTTCTCCTTGGTTGCCTCGCGCTCCTCCTTGGCCCCGCTCAGCTCCTTCAACTCATCCTCCAGCCCAGATATCTGGTCGCGAAGCTCCTCTTCTTGGCCTTGTGTGATGTCGCGTAGTCTCAAAAGAGCCTCGCGAAGCCGCTCGTTTGTGCGCTCCATCTGCAACCAACCAGTGCTTGCTCTTTCTTCAGGGGACATGCCCTTGCTGTACTCGGCATTCTCTTCCCGAAGAATCTCTACCTCGAGCTCGAGCTCCTCGGCTTTCTGCTTCAGGGTATCAACCTCCATCTTCAACACCTCTGCCGTCTCCTCGGCCATCTCACGGTCCAGGGCGGCAAGCTCGAGGGCAGAGTCGTGCTCAGCCTGTGTTGCCTCGATAGATTCGAACAGTGCCTCCGCTTCCTTGAGCTTTTTCCTGAGCTCGTTGTTCTCTTGCTGTTGCGGCTGGTATTTTTGCTGCAACTTTTGGATGATGGCTTCAAATTTGTCCCTTTCCCCTTGCACTTTATCGATTTGCTTCAGTTTGTCCCGGTCTTCCATTCTTTTGCGCTCCAAAACCTTGAGTTTGGCCTTTAAGTCTTCGATCTCGCGATTTGCGGCGGCATTCCCTGCCGGTCGCGTTGTCGTTGCTGCTGCAGTCGTTCTTTTCAGGGGAGGCGTTGAGGTCCCCGGTGACGTCGCGGCGGCCAGCTTCTCGAGCGCGTCTGCCCTTGCGGCGACGGGGCTCTTCGGCTGCGGTGATAGAATTTCCCCATCGTCTTTGAGCGGAGAGATGGCGCCGTCGGTAGAGCCACTCTCCCGTCCAGTTTGGGAGTCGCCTGAAGGTCGACGTCCGTCTGGACGGGACAGCGACCGAGGTCCTCCCAATGGTACCCGTCCGCTTACTGCACGCGTTGGAGGTATACTGGGTTTGGCTCCGGCTGATGATATCGACGACGGCCTCTGTGTTCGGGAGGCGGGCACGGCGGGAGGGCCCATCGACGTTCGCTGGCCACTGATGGACGTACGAGGCTTGACACCCGAAGACGAGACTCGAGCCTGCGACGGGGTGGTGGTTCGCGAGGTAGACGTGCTGGGCGGGCGGCTGAGCTGTTTCGTCGGAGACTTTGCCGGGGACTTGGTGGCCAGTCAGTGCTCGCTCGGCAGGCGATGCCCTGGATGCTTAGCTTACCCTTGTGACGCTCGACGGCCGGGACACCTTGGGCACTGGGCTAGGACTCGGCGCATTCAGGCTCCTCCGCTTGGCCAGGGCAACATCTCCGCTTGCAGCCGTGGCCTTTGTCGCGCCGGGATGGAAGCTGCTTGGGCGAGTGGGCTTGCGAGCGGCGGCGGCGGCGGCGGCGGGCTTCGGTGCGGCGGGTTGCGCCAGAATCGTCACCATCATGGGCTTGACAAACATGCCGTAGCCCATGGGGCAGTCGAAGTAGCGCTCGCCCTGGACGCTGCCATCGTTCTTCCCGGTCTTGTCGTCGAGCTCGACGCCGACCCACTCGCCGACCTGGAAGTGAGTCTGGCCGGCAAAGCGGACGGTGCCCTTGCGACCGTCGCTGAGCTGGACCGTCTGGCCGGGCTTGAAGTCGGGCATCATGGGCAGTCGAAGGGGTGATGGCGCATCGTGACGCTGCGACGGCAGGGGATTCGGCTTCTTGTCGGTGGTGTTGAGGTGTTGTTCAGACGGGTGTGCTGGGCGGTGTTGTCGCGACGAGGATGGCATGGATGCATCAGGGGGGAGCTCCAGCACGGCCCGTGTGCTTGGTCCAATACCGTCGGTCAACGCGTTTTCGGCCCCCGCTGACGCGCCCCTCCGGACTACTATACTTGTACTCGAACGCCGCCCGCCCCTGTAACGCCAACTCGGCTGTGGAGTGCGGTTCGGTTGAGATGGATGCGTAGGTACCTGAGCAAAGGCGCCATTAGCGGGAGCCGGGCCTGAAGCCACCATCCTCATTCAGGCACTTGAACTCGCAGGTGCCTGAGCTACGTCACGCACGTCAACGGCGACAATGAGGCGAGCTATCAGAGCAGTTGGAATCGCGCCTCGTTGAGCATGCATTATCTGCCTGTCTTCAAAAGCCAAACCGACAGCGCAACAAAGCTCCGCATTTCCCTCTGCTCATTCGTCCTCCTTTTCGAACAGCACCAGGCCTTCTTTCACGCCCCCGAGTCGATCGTAAATCAAAACCTCCAGACCCGCCACCTTTCCGTCGACGCCAATCTTCAATTCTGCAGCATGGAACTCCGATACTGAGTTGATGCCGAGGAGAATTTTCATATACAAGGTCCAGTAATCACCCGATACGTGGTGCAGCCGCCACTGCTGTGCCCATAGCTCCTCTGTCCGGTTGGCAACCAGAATCGTCTCGTTCACGCTGGCGCCGAGCGGCTCTTGAAAGAGGTCGATCGTTCCGTATCCCGGGTTGAAGTACTTGCCCGTCAGTTGGCTGGGCTGTATTGAAGGCGGAGACGGGCGTTTAGGTCTGTCGGGATAGAGGATGTCGTCTGCCCTTTCAATGTCACGCTGCCTATCCTCTAAACTCTGCTTTTGCCTACACATTTCGACGTCAGCAAAGTGAGATTTCAGAGGGACAAAAGAGGCACCCAACGCACGGTTCATTCACGTCAACTCGATCGTGAAGCGGGACTTGTAGCTTGTCCTCGAGCAGTCGCCTCACGAGGACATTTTCCGCTTGATTCGACGTCTCGGCCCCGTTTGCGAGCGTAACAACTCCCCACTTCGCATCCGGAAGCCAGTACACGAGGGCACCGAAGGTGAAGGTAGATCCAAGATGCAAGTACACCACCTGGCCATAGATTGTGGTGCGTGACCAGCCCAGACCATATAAGCTCACGTCGGTGCCCAGACCTGGCAGGCCGCTTACTATGGTCCGGGGTGTCCTGAAGTCCCTGTGAACGGCCTTGGAAAATGGCTCTGTCTCGTGCACAAGGCACTTCAGCCATTTCGCGTAATCGATGACGTTGGAAATAACACCGCCGGCGCCGCTGAACTGCTTTGCCTCCTGGAAGGGTAGCTCATCGTATCTTTGGTCCTTTGCTCGCCATGCATAGCTTGAGGCGAGGGGAGCTGCTGAGTCTTTGGCGTCTTGCAAGTCCAAGTAGGTTGAGTTCATGCCAAGGGGCTTCCAAATAAGGTCACTCATCACATCTCCGAGCCACCGTCCCGTCAAGGTTTCAATCGCATGCGACAGTGCCATGAACATGAAGTTGTTGTAGTACCACTTGGTCCGGGGCTCTGCGCTGGGGGGGAGATTTCGAAGGTTCCGAACAACATCTTTGACAGTAGCCTGCGTGCCGTTGATCTCTCGATGCCAGGAGCCGTCGTGGCCAGCCATGCCGGTGCGATGGCTGACGGCATCGTCCAGAGTGATGTGGCTTGTTGCCCATTCATCCTGCAGAACAAAGTCATCGCGAATGATCGACGAGATAGGCGTATCCCAGCCACGAGATAGCTCTGGGTAGGCGTTGGTATCGATGAGCTGCGCAAGGACGGCGGCAGTCTGAGCCTTGGTTGTAGATCCAACAAAGTAGAGGGTCTCCGGCGTCGCTGGCGTATCCGGAAGACTCGCAAATCCAAAGCCCTAGCATTGTCAGAGGCTCTGACAAGGGAGAAGCCATTCGGTCACTGGACGCACCTTGGCAAAAACATCATCGCCGTCGACTACCGCGATGGACATGCCCGGGACATTCCACTGGTCTAGCATGTCCTTGGCCAGGGCATTAAAGTCGTCGGTGAAGGGGTTCCCTCCCTTGAGAGTTTTGTCCGCTTGCGCTTTGCCAAATGGCTTCTGTTCATGGCCGGCTATCGCGGCACCGACCAAGGGCGACACAGCCGCGACGACGGCGGCCGCCGTCAACGCTCGCCGTGCTCTTACCATGATACACGGTGAGCTTCTGACTGGCTATTGCCTACCGAGGTGATTTTGTGGCTGGCTGTTCTGAACTAGCAACACGTCATTGAGAGAGAGGTGGCGATAGGGAAGGGATTGACATGGTACAGTCATGCTCGACTTACAAGTATACTCGCCAGACCATCCCGGGCCTGTTGGTTCGCAAGGTTCCTGTGCCGCAAGGTAGCCCTCGGCGTGGGGGACGCAAGCTTACCGTGGGGCAGAGGCGCCGCGACCAGCATGGTCCCGAGGCGGCGACGCGAGACCTGCTGTTATTCCGGTTACAGTATCCTGGTCCCATCAGCGGAGCTTGACGAGCGTGCCCAAACAACATCACCAACTCGGCAAGACTCCCATCAGCCAAGCATCGCCGCCGAACTCGCAAGCCTCATCGCGAGCCTCAGCGCTAGAGTCAGTGGCCGCAAATTAAAACCAAAAAGTACGCCCGCGCAACAAACAAGATGCGAAACCTTGCTACGATACTGGCTTGCCGCGCGTACTCGTCTGTGAGTGGCTCTCCAGAGCGGCATGTTGGCCCAACAGCAAGATGGACCCAGTGGGTAATTGCACTTCGTGCCAATGAGACCTTTCGTTCAAAGCGAAGGGGAGCTCAGAGACGTGCCCGTTTTTCCGTGAACGCCTAGCATTTCCCACTTACACGGGAGCTGCAACGCCATTCAATTCATCTAACTCCCCACGCCGCACCACGCCGCCAGCTTTGCGAAAGCCATGGTAGCCCCGGACCGGGTGTCTTTATTACATCGTGAATCACTTATTCTTCATCCAGCGCACAGACGTGTCATTAGACAGGACTCGTATTCTTTCGTCCGTCCAATAGCATGGCAAGTGGCCATGTGACACCATCAGCACCTCAGTCGTCTTCTTGAGTTTCCCCCTCTATCCACCAGTTGGCCAATGGTAGGTATCGCAGCGCTCTCTGCGAAGTCGCAGCACGTCTCCGGCCTCTACATTGAATTCGACCTCCAGTCCGCGGGCAGGGCCTCGCGGAACGAGCCCTCCCTAATCCACTCCATCACCTCGAATGCAAGCCTCCGCTCCGTCCCCTCGTCCAGCCCTTTGCCCGCCGGCAGCTTGGCCACAATCAATCCCATGCGTCTCGAGAGCTCAACACTCCTCTGCGTGCTGTGTTCTCGCTCCTCGCTCGGCATCACGTACACGATCAAATCCGGGCAGACCGTTCCGCGCCAAAGCGTCGCCATCCATTGCCAATGGTCCACTGGCGTGTACTTGTCGGGGATGGGCATGGTGGCAGCATACCTTTCCGAGATGGTCAAGCTGAAGCCTTCCTTGGCCAGTGCCACTGGAGTCTTGTCTAATAACGCAGAACGAGCACCGTTGTTGTCTTCTGGCAGGGTGTCGGGCTCGACCTCCTGACCCCGAGTCACGACACGTTCTCCATCCGCCCTCTTCTCCTCTGAGCCGGCAGCCTTCCCAGTGATGTACTGACCAATCTGCTTCGACTTCGTCTGCCATCCCCAAATTTCCGTGAAATAGGGCTGGAACGCGTCACCAAACTTTGTACCACCATCTCGACCAAGTTGCGATGCTTCAGCAGTTACCTCACCAACCGTCTTCTGGCCGGAAGAATCATTTCGCCACACCTTCAGCACCACGTTACTGCATGCGGCGAGCCCCTTCTCTATTGCATTGCCAGCCTCTTTCAGTAGCTTTGCATCAGGCCCCTCCACGGCGATGAACGCTCCCCTAACTTCGCCCGGGAGACCGTCTCTCCCGACGGGCGGGGCAGGCTGGCAGATGCTCGCGAGCACAGCGATCTTTCGTTCGAAAGGAATTGACATGACCATCTCTGTCAGGGTCTTGGCACGAGGAGCGTGAGGTTCTTTCCGGTGTGACATGTTCAGCCCAGGCATTGGCAGACTGACATGTCGAGCATCCAAAGCAGGGTTTCGCGATGGAGATAATGGGACGGACGTCTGCAGGGGAGGCAGTCTGAGGGATTCGTCAAAGCCACTATGTCGACGGCTCTGGTGGTCCACGTCGAGCCACGGTTTCGCCGCCGAAGGCCTCAGTGGTGGAGGCATGGGGCCTGATTGAGATCTAGTCAGGCTTCCCAGCTCGGGTAAGGGCGTGCGTGCGTACGACTGCAGCGAAATCGAAAGACCTCCTTCTGTTTGTGTCAGAAACAAGTCTCCTATCTGTCTGCGGCCATAATTACCCAGGGGTCCGTTGATCGCGTGATAGCCACCGGCGCCGTTGGCTCGACGTCGTTTCATCTCAGGCGAAGACGGTTCGCCATTGTCAACGTCTCTGACTTTGGGGAAGTTGGACGCAAACGGCGGCGTGCTGGTGGGAGACTGCTCGAAGCTTGAGCGGCGGGCCAGGGTCGTCTCCTGTCTCTGGTGGCTCGGCTGGCCCTGAGATGTCCCTCCCTGCTTTCCGACTGGCAAGGTCGCGAACGGAGTCGACGGTGTCTGCGGTGCCACCACGGCTCGGCCGTTGCACTTTGGGCAACGACTCTGCTCCTCGGTTGGAGATGAAGCCGCTGGCCAGCCTCCCTGGGGTTTGTTACCCCGTCGTGGCTGATAGCGATAGTTTGGATACTGGTTTTGGTGGCGCGCCTTCTCCTCCTCTGCGAGCTTCTTCCAGTATTTCTTGGCCTCTTCGGCCTCGTTCTTCCACTTTTCTCCAATTATCTTGGAGATGTCCGGATTTGAGAGTTTGGGGTTATCGGCTGTCACCTGTGCTTGGTGGTGCTGGCGATACAGGATGAATGCTGTGGCAAGCCGGTCAGTAACTGATCAGGGTCAAGGACCAAGCACCCCTAGACGGGCATCTCACGCCTCTATGCTAGCGCACAAAGCTGCCGAGAGACATGCTTCACTCACCGTTCCGAGGCCTGGGAATCTTAGGTGCCGGCGCACACAGGCAGACGATATCACCAGGCCCATCTTGCTTCTGGGCGCCAGCTGCGAGGGCGTTGGACGAGTCTTGCATGCCTTGGTCTACACCAACCGCGCCGACGGTCGAGGCTCGCTTTCTGGGTGAGGTGGCTCTGAGGGCGGAGGGCGAATGTCTCCCGCCTGCAGCGATGAAGCCTGCGTCGGTCTTGAAGTCCTTGCCCAGGTCCACGTGACGGTGAACAGGAGCTCCGACTGTTTCCATCTGTCGAGCAGCCACAGCAAGGACCTGGATCATTGCTGCCAGGCGCCAACGCAGGTTTCTGAGCAGGCTGCTAGGCGTCTGGGCTTACACATGACCCAGCCTGAGAGCCCTCGGGCAGCGGGTTTCGCGGCGACCAACAATGGGAGGGGGGCGGAGGAGATGTTATGGAATACGAGCTTGGTCGAGGGGCCAAGAATGAGAATCGAGTGAATCGGGCTGGTCGTTGCCAGAGTGCCGGGCCCTTTGTGAGCAGCTGGCTGGCATTTGCCTATTCGCAGCTTCCCGCCTACAATGGCGAAAGCGCCCGCAAGACCGCCTTTGGAAAGCAAACGGAGCAGACTGACTGGCTCTCAGGCCCTGTCCGGCGCCCATCGATCTGGGCGTTGCTGCCTTCTGGTCCTCGGCCAGTAGAAACCTCCTTACATGTCTCGGGAGTCCGCCGTGGGGGTGTGGCAGAGAACGCAGACGTCGCAAGCAGGCAGAAGAAGGTTCGTCGCCAGCCAGCCGAGACCAGGCGTGACCTGGGCGAAAGTGAGCGGTCGCTCTCAACGGCTCGCTGTCGTCTGTCGTCCCACGGGCTGGCAACGGGACGCGGAAACGGGCGGTCCTGAGCAGCGCTGGCCGCTATCTTCGCGGCTCGTTCCGCCTCGAATAAACACCGGCCGCGAAGCAACGCGAACTGCTACGAATACGAGTGCTACATCATGCTTACCCTGCCGGCCCCCCTTTGCGCGCTGCCTGCTGGCCCCAACCTCTTCCGAGGACGACAATGAGGCCCCCACAGGAATGCAAATCGGCAGCCCTCTGGAATGCTGCGCCGTCTGAGACAAGAGAACGAGGCGAACCAGCACGAACACGGCAAGACGGCTAATAACCTCCTCCGCACGTGATGCTGGAATCGGCGAGCCATCGTCGACCAAGATCGCTCCGCATACGTGAGTTGCATGCGCGCCCGAGACCCCGGTCACAATTCTGTTCTGGACGCCCCTGGGGGGGGATTGTGTGCATTGGCTTGTCTTGGGGCCCTTCGCTCTCCGTGGTTGGCCTCCTAGGCGCTTGTGTGTCTCGGCCCGCTCCGGTGAAGAAAACCCCGAGATGGAGAGGGAGAGAGAGGGAGGGAGGGACGCACTCTTGGCACTCCTCTCTTATTGTCCACGGCGCGTGCGTGGACGGGAGGAGCCGAAGACTAAGTATTGTCCCCCTGTTCCAAGCGTCGGAGGATTCTTTGGTGCTTGTCCTCACCTCAATTGAATACTTACAAACTATTCCACCACCTTTTATCCGTAGTCTCTGGCAGATGTGCATTCCTCGTGGCCCCATAAAACAAAACGTGTTTGGCAGGTCTCCCGGCGCCGGACCATCCGCAAAGCAAATCCGTGAATCCCTCTCCGCAAAGTGCTCTGCACACAATATCTCTCGTCCATTTGCCTGTCTACGACAGATAGCCTCGTCCAGCCTCACCGCCAAGCAGCGCAGCACTGCGGCGAGCGTCGAGAAACAAGTCTTCGCACTCTGCCACATCCTGAACGTCGATCTGCGAACGGCCGCTGGCCTTGGCGAGTATGCTATTGTCGTGTCATTGGGTCAGCAAAACAATCCACGTATCCAATTGCCGCCAGCTCGTGGCTGGGCGCAATCGACGGAGCGGATGGGGACCGAGAGAGCTATCAGGCTTACCTCGCAGGAGTCAATAGCTGCAGACAGTACCGCAGGCTGATGCGAACGCCGTGGTCGGATATCTTGTCAATTGCAGCATCGGTGATGGAGACGCCCTCCGTCGAGGCCCGTATCCGCACAATCTTCTTGATCTCGTCCGCTTGGTACGGGGCAGTGGGGATGATGAGAAGGCGGGCGAGGAAGTCGGTAGGAATGCCGTGGGCTGCCACAATATCGTCCGTGCCCCTTATTGTGCACATTCCGCGGTTCGACGCCAGCACCACAATGGGGGATATCGGCGATTCCAGTGCTCGGTTAAGGTAAGTGAAGCACTCCACATCGAGCATATGCGCCTGTTGAGCATAAAGTCAGTCCAACCTTCTTGTGGCACCATTGTGAAACCACCCAAAAGCCCATAACGAGTACGTACCTCGTCGATAAACAAGACACCTGGCACCAGCTCAGCCACGCCTTGGTCGATGTACTTGCTGACGACCTTGTTGATCTCGCCGCGCAACTTCTCGGTGATCTCCGTCATCTTAGGCTTCATAAGCTGGCCCATCATGCTCATAATGTCCTGTCCACCCTGCGGCCGCGCGTTCGCAACGTCCAGGTCGTGCAAGGTGACATCCTGCACAATCTCCTTCTTCTTGTGCACCTCGCCCTTCGGGATAGGCACGTATTCCTCGGCCTCGAGGTCGAATTCGGTGGCATACGCGTCCGATCGACCGACTCGCTTGCAGGCGCCTGTGTTGGCCTCAATGTAGATGACGTCGCCGACGGTGACTCGCTCCTTCTGGATGGCCTCGTAGATGCTGGGGTCGAGCCGGAGCTTCTTCTGTCCCTTGGCGCTCTTCAGGCCGATCAGGAGGGTGCTGATCGTCTTGCCGTAGCCGCCCAGCGGGTTCTCGGCCTCCTCCGGGGTGAGCTCCGTAACCTCTCCCTCGTATACCTCCTTCGTCTCGCGCACCTTGAGGCCAATTGCTCTCCGGAAATTCTCCATCAACATCTCCGTCTTCTTGACCTCAGTCGAGTAGATCTCGCTACCCACGATGGGGCAGAATGGGATCTTGGTTCCCAATTCCTGACTGATTGCGAGCGCAAGAGCCGTTTTTCCAGTACCGGGGCCGCCCGCCAGCAACACTCCACGGCCGGCCATCTTGTGAGCTCGAATAAGGTCCACGACAACGCCGCAGGACTGTGACGCGGTGAGTTAGCAGTCTACCACGGCACGAGCATGGGGCGTCGTACCTCTCGTGCAGGCACCTGGCCGACGAAGCCGCCTGATTGTGCCTCCGCATACCCATCCGCCTTCAGCCCCAGGCCTTTGATATGCGTGTGGGCGGCCGTTCGATTGTCGCGCTTGTTGCCCTTGACCTCGCTGATCTGGACCATTTTGGCGGTTTGGCAATGCCCTGCCGATTGATGGAATCGACGCGATGAGTAGTCTATGGGTCGGTTTCGTCGATAAAGCAGTCCTGCGGCCTTACTGCATGCTCGTGATATGGAAAGAAGGTAGTGTGGCTTCGAGAATTGGGATGCCCAAAAATTGGCGGTTGGATCACAGCCTTGCGGCTCTCACCCTTGCGCGAGGTCGCGACGGCTGCAGCAATCCACTTCGCAGCACGTGACTCTGTCGAGCGTATGTTCTGCCTTGTTCTGCCTACCCTATACCTCCGTCGCACGAGCGCAATGCCTGAACCGCTCGTTGGGGGATTTGGGGAACTGTAAATGGCCAGAGTTACTCTCGGAAATCGTGATGAAAAAAATTGTTTATTACTGCATTGCCACATTGCTACATGATTCATTCTAGTCGTCGTCACTTAGTGCTGGCGTGAAGATGTGGTGTGGTCTGTTTATAAGACTTTGCATCTCTTTATCGCACTCTTTCTAAATGCACAGACTCTGTACTACCATCTGCGCTCGTGAGCATTGGCGATCCCTCAGCTTCACCTGTAGTGTTAATCTGCCTCTCAACGTCTTCCACCTTAGGCGGCGGTGGTTTCTTCATAAGAACCACGCTAACAGCGCTGCTCAGGATCAAGGCACAACCCAAGAAGCTCATGAGCCCCATGCGGTTCCCAAAAACCCACCTGTCAAAGGCCACGGCGAAGAGCATGTGCGTATACACCATTGCATTGGCCCGGTTCGACTTGTCCGCGGAGAGCCCGGCTGTCAGCAGATACTGCATGATGAAGCCCAGCCATCCCAGCGCGAGCAGCAGGAACCACTGCTTCACTGACGTGGGCGTGACCCAACGCAGGCCAGGCTGGCCGATGTCCATTGCGGGCGCAAAGCCCAGGACGAGGAGGCATATTATGGTGCACGTCATTCCGAAAAAGTTCACCGAGATCAGGGGATGCGCCCGCTTGCCGATGGTTCGCAAAGCTGTAAACGCCCCTGCAGCGCCCAAAACACCGAGCAAAGCCACGCCTACGGCGAGCAGCCGCTCTGGAGCGGTCGTCTGATGGTCCGCTCCGGGAAGGGCACCATTCTCGGGCGGGTTGCTGGTTGGAGATGAAGGCTCCTGTTCGTCTGATGGCGAGGTGGAAAATAGCGCGGTCGGCCGCGCGATGAGGACCACACCCAGAAACGCTACAACGGTCGCTAGCCTCTCGATGCGCGAAAACGGCTCTTGGAGTAAAATGTAGCAGAAGAAGCCGGCGACTCCCGGCGCGAGAAATGTTATGACGGTGGCATCCGCCAGTGGGAGGTACATCATCGAGTACCATATGCCGAAGATGCCAAAGAAACCAGAGCAGCCTCTTGCCACGAGCAGCCACCTGATTTCCCTTTTCCCAAACGGAAAATCGGGGGTCTTTGTCCACCACATGTAGGTGAGGCAGCAGACGGCTGTCAAACTCTGCCTGATGAGCAGGACCTGGACGGGATGCATGCCTTCGTTATCGAGCTCCAGTAAACGAGCGCTCAGGTTCATCAACGCGCCAAACAGCTGCGAGAGCGCCACGAGAATGGCCGGCTTGTTTTGTTGCCAAAATCTCTTCAGAGCGGATGAGGCTCTCAGCTCAGGGGACAGCTCTCCTGGCAGTGGGTGGTACGGTCCATGCGGAACTGGCGAGGGTTCAGTGCTGGGAGCCGGGCTCGGGGTTAAACGGCGAAAGTCTTCTGTGAATGCATGATGCGCCTTGCCACGGCCGCCGGGAGGGACCGAGCCGTGCAGCTGGTGTCGCGATTCATCAGCACTTTCAAACTGTTGACCAAGCTTGGAAGGCTGAGCCGGGTTGACCTCCGCACCGGGAGGCCGCAGAGCTTGGGACTCTTGATCCATGGTCGGAGGTTAAAAACACAGGCAAAGGCGAGCCACCGCGCTCCTCTTTGAGCTCAACTAGTAACAACAGTGGCGACAAGGAGATAGAGAGGTCCCGAATGACAAGCTCCGCCCGAGTTCCATCGAACAATACGAAGATGCGCTGGGAAACGAACGGGACTGTTCCATCGCAGAGTAGTGTAGAGGGTAAGCATCACGGACACGGGCCGACGGAGAAGAGGGCAACTGATCACACAATCAATTTGCATGTTGAGAAACCAGCACTACTAGCCGACCCCGGCCTGCCCTGGGTCCCGGGCTGCGGGCTTGTGAATCTGTGAGTGGCGGAAGAGACCCCTCAAGCACTATGCATCGGCGTCATCGTCAGTTGCCGTTGTGTGGACCGGTTGGGCGTCTCAGCCAGTGGGAGGCCGATACAGCAGTCTAGCAACGGCATTTGGCGGCTACTTATTCCAAGAGGCAGCTCGACGCTGCTAGGCGCAGGCTACTGGGCGCACTCGGGTTTCGAAGCAGGCCGGAGAAACCAGCGATTTTGGGGCCCGATATCGCATGCTTAGCGGTATCCGTCGCGGAGGCGGGGATGCGGGAATGCGGAGGATCCCTGTCGCCGGCGCCGACAATGTCCGTTGAGCACCTCCAATCAAATATCCACGTCGTGCTTCAGGGAAATGGCCAAATGGTTCCTGGGAGATAAAGTGCGCGACGAGAAGCAATTGCAAGACGTGCCGCAACATTGCCAATCATCCCATGGCCCTTCTTGCTCCAGGGTTCTCGTTCTCTTGGGCACCAACATGATAGCAACCCTTGTAGTGGTAGAGGAGCAGCTTGAGTCTCAAGTCATCTTAAATCATTATTCATTATTAAAGGGCTTTGCTAGTTCTGGTCTCGAAAGTACCCCATCGTAAAAGCCGTTGAAAGCCGTCATGGCAACCATAAAGAGAATCGCTCATTCTCACGCCGCTTCGTCAGTCCGCATGCCGTGACCGCGACATGTCCCAAACTGACACCTGAACTCCATGTCCATGCGCTCGAAAGACTGTCATCGCCGCCTTGCGTCCGCCGCGTTGGCGCGTCATCGCTTCTTGCCCAGAGCGTCCGCTTCGGCCTCGGCATCGTCGTCCGCCTCTCCCAGCTCCTCTTCGGCCCTCGTCGCTGCAGTCGCCGTGTTTGCCGCCGCTGTCGCCGTCATCTTTTCGTCCAATTTCTCCCTCCTTTTCTCCTCGTCGGCCGCATCCTTCATGATCTCGTCCTCTCCATCCCGCAAAATCTCGCGTGCCTTCTTGATCTCCTTTTGCTTCTCAAACACCTCTTGCACCTTGCCCAGGAACGCCGGTTCCTTTCGGAACGCAAACTCAAAGTCCTCGTATTTGATCTTCTGTCGCCCTGAATAGTGTGCCGCGCGTGTCGCCTCGAACGCAATCGACTGCATGAAGTCGGTCAGAATTTCGTCGAGGACGCGGACCGTCTCGGGCAGCGGGTTCTTGACATCGCCGTGGGCAAAGAGCAGCTGCGCCACTGCAAAAGACTGTCAGCTTCCCGAGATGGACTCATCCGGTGAGTGGACTGGTGCGCGCACGCTCGTTATGGGAAAAGTTCATCTTGCCGACATTTTTGCCGGCGCGCGCTCGCGGTTCCATCTTTGCGATTTGAAAGAGAGTCGCAGGCTACGGGTATGAAGGTGGGGGTGTCGTCGTGGATGCTGCTGTCGCTCGCTGGACGATCGCGGATTTCGTTGCGCGCGACACCGAGGAGAGATTCGGATGCTTGGAAGCGAGATCCAGTCTCGTCTTGAGGTACGAGCAGGTAGACGTTGATGCGGGTCACAGATTCGCGAGCAGCTTGGAGTCGGCACGAGAGAGTGGAGCACCCCTGGCATTGGCAACGGTTCGGCGAATCTTTGCTCCCGCCCACTGCGCTACTTCGAGTAAGCGTCACGGGAGCTGGAAGGCCAGCATTCGAACGCAACCTGGTCGACGACGACACCTCACCTCTTGCGCGGGACGCTTCCAATCTCCGCTGCGTCCTCTGCAGCCAGTTCGCAAACATGGTATGTTAGAGCTGTTACAGATCCTGCTGTCCGCGCAGCTAACGTCTCGCACAGTCTGCCCTCTTCAACTTCCAGTCCCTCCTCCTCGTTCTCCTACTCCTCATCTGCACAAGCGCATACGTCCACAGCTTCACCCCGGGAATCATGGACAGGAACAAGAACGGGTACGGCCTGAGCGCCCGCAAGCGAGCTTCCTGATGGTGCAGCGAACGAGGGCTGACTTCAAACCAGCGTCATCGGCATTTTCTGGAAATGCGCAAGAATAGGGGAACGACTGAGCCCTTACATCAGCATATGCTGTGTCGTCATGGCCGTATGTTGAGCCCGTCATGCCTTGAGACGATGTGGATGCATGGTGCTAACGCCGCTCAGGTCTCACTTCTCGTGAGCTAGGCGATCCGATGTGCGATGCATCTGGACACATATCACATGTTTGGAGTTCGGGCGCCGGCGGAAAGTTTGACACACGCGACCAACACAGTCCGCAAGAGGAACCGCGTGATGGCTTCATCGAGGCGGTTGGATCGATCGAGTGATTCACTGGGCTTGACCTCAGGTCATGGACGGTGTGACACCGCGCGGCCACCCGGCAATACCACCAACCTTGCCGCGTTCTGTGAACCGAGGCGCTAGGGACGTGCCGCCCTGGAAATGCAAGGAAGGGCCAAGCGCAGCTTCACAAACAGCTCATCTTAGTGCATTCGGCGCGCACGTCATGGATGCATCTTAGTCTCCGACCGATTTCGGCTGGGCGAGGAGAAAGGCTTGAATGTAGAGATAGGCTGAAAGGTAACCATAATAGTGATTCGCCAGGTATGATATGAGTCTCCCAGTGCGTAGTCTTCAAGTCACTAGCGGCCGTAACTCTCCTAGTGTTGGCCGAAGGAGCTCGACGTCGTGGAATGGCTTGCGAGGATGTATCTCAGATCCCAAGCACCGCGATTAAATTTTTATCGCAGCAATCATACGAGGCTGCTGGCTTCGCGTGAACGAAGCAAGCCAAACAGCCACAATGTGCGCCGCGCAGCGCTGAGGCCAGCGCCGTCAAAACTGACGTCAAGCCACTCGCCTCCCGAGTCTCCTGAGCCTCCAATCGCGAAGGCTGCGCCGACCCACGGCTGGCTCATCGAGTCATCCACCAGCAGCCGGGTCCTCCGAGCCAGAAACGGCAACTAACCTTCCTTAGTTTGCTGCAACGCGAAACTTTTTTACCCCAGCCCGGCAGGCCAGGCACCCTCTGTAAGTGGACTGAGGGCTTGTTCCAAGCCCAATCGGGCAATGCAAACCCATCATGTACCAGTACGTACAGGCTACCCAACGCCCAACTGGCTTCGAGCATGCATCTACGAGTACGAGGATGACGGGCATCGGAGCGGGCGATGCAGGGCGCGCGACACCATGGACCCCGGCCCCTGGCCCCGTCCGGAGAAGAGCGATGGGCATTTGGCACGTCAATGCAATGGCAGGATCGTCGCCATTCTATTGAGTTCATGCCTGCAGGTGGTCCTTCCGGCCGACGCAATCACCACTAGAAGCCTTCCGACGGTTCGTATGCGGCCGCATATGCCTATACGAGTAATAGCCCCTTTCCTAGGTACTGCGTACACGGGTCTGGGCTAGTCCGTCGAGAGATCCGGCCACGCGACGCTCCGTCCGGGCCGGAGCTAATAAGAGCCCAAAAAAAACGTGGCATCCCCGTAGCCCCGACGGCGCGGACTCAAGACAGCGTCAGACCCCCGGCCTCATGCCATGACAGCATCTCATGTCTGCCTTTCTGCACAGGAACCCCCCCCCC
>JALHBW010000030.1:246323-363135 GCA_024339985.1 Tolypocladium endophyticum | reverse complement strand
TTTTTTTTTTTGTTTCATTTGCCTATGGTTTTGTTATTTAGAAGCTGATATGACCGGATTGCCAGATGTGTCAGTCGCTAATTACACATCGAATCGGTTTGGAGAGTGGACCAACCCATGTTTCGCGGGAAGATGGCGTGGAGGAGGCCTGGTCATGCAACTGGTGTGTGGGGAATGCAACTTGGACAAATACAGCTCCAATTCCTGAATTCTGTTCACTCTCCACCCAACTGGCTTCTTGGGTCTTCTCCGTTCTGCTTTGACTTGGCAACCACGGCTCTTCTTTCTTTCCAATACCGACGCGGCATGTCTCAAGTTTCGGAACGCGGCTGGAAGACTGGAGCAGAGGAAGACAGTCTTTCATATCGCGAAAAGCGGCTCATCGGATGCTTCCTAAGACGGCCCCGCCGTCAAAATTCATGCGCTTGTTGAGTGGATTCTCGCGTATGATGCGACCTTGACGGCAATCGACGTCGACAGGTTTGGCATGGTCCGCGCAGCTGCGGTGAACAACGATATTGACCAGGTCGAGAACGTCGTCCCAGCAAAGCCTAGCATTCCTTTTCAAGCGAGTTTCAGACCGCAAGCACGTAACCTCGGTGAGTAATGACAGCGTTTTCGTGTCTATTGCGAGCACCAGGGCTGGTAAACCTGGAAAATTAATTCAATTCAGAGCCGCAAGCTCGGAAAGCCGGTCGGCGAGCCGTTTGAACAATTAATATGAACAGCGTCAAACCGCTATCAATGTGCAACCTTGGCTCTGCTGGTGGAACCTGGCTTCGTTATCTAAAAGACCCTTGGTATTCAGCAGACGTGACATAACGGTACAGACGATCGGTGTCTCTAACCTACCTTGATTTGTGAGCATGGAAACAAGACTCGCGATATGAATTCATCTCCACAGTATTCGGCAGCTCATATTTGGCTGCTATTGATGATGACCCAGCTTTCTATGGTAGAATGTGCAGCTATTGGTTATCGATACTTATCTTACCACTCGGCCCAATCGTCTCGTGGGATAGAGACGCACAAGGTATCCCATTTGCGAGCGATCCACAAAACAGCAAAGTGGAAAGCCAAAAGCATCAGGCTTGTCCCAATGCCCGCAAATGGGAAATGCCTTGGGACTATACCATCTTGGTGGTTTTGGCTGCGCCGGCCTAGGTCCATGGCTGCTACACAGACCAAAGGGATACTGACTTCGAGCCTGGCAACATAAGGCCAGCATGGGCGGCCAAGCGTTCCGATTTTGAGCAAGAAGACAGCCAGTCGAGTGATGTAGCTAAGCATATCCCCTCTAAGACCCAAGACGTTGCAAATGTGGTCCAGCGCAATCTCCGCACGGTAGCGTATCGATGCTCCCGCGGTAAGTGGAGGTGCCATAAGAAGAGGCGGGGATAGGGGCCTGTCATCGTCTGCCGGTCCAGCATCATGGCTGGAAGCTGCCTGTGGATCATGTTGATGGTCCTGAGTCTGCGTCAAAGTAATATGTCTGCGGCGAAGTGAGACCTCAGGCTGTTCAAAAGTCTGCATAGCGGAGTCTCCGTCCAGCAGCGATGATGCGTCTCCGTCGGCTGAGGTCAGCCAGGAACCGTTCGCATCGTGGGAGGCGGTCTGATTGCGAAGCTTCTCTTTTCGCGGATCTACAAATGAATCAGACAACTATTTGTCTAGCATGTGAGTCGTCAAGGAAACTTACCTGGAACCGGAGAGCCGGAAGGAATAGGAGAATCCAGGTTCTGAACTCGGCTTCCACGGATGCCTGTGGCGGGCCCTGGAGTTCTGTCTCCCCTGGTGATACCATCAAAGTTGGTTTCACTCCTCATGGCAACTAATACCTCGTTTGCGCTCGGGCGTTCAGCCGGGTTCAGAGACAGAAGCTTTTTAAGCAACTGGTACAGTCTTGTCGGCAAGTCGGGGCGTTCCCGCCGTTCGTCTTGAAAGCCTTTCCAATCAGAGATTTCGGCCCGCAGCTGATCAATATCTTCCAGCTCCTCCTGTATGGCGTTGGCTCCATGATACGGAAGCCTACCAAAGCACATGAAGTACAGAATCATGCCCAATGAGAACATGTCAGACTTGGTGGTGAAGTTGCCGTAGCGCCCCTCTGCGTCCATCTTTAGCACTTCTGGAGCGCAGTACGAAATCGTCCCTGTAGATCCACTGGATTTTCGCACAACGTTTTCGTGCTGAACCTCTCCAAAGTCGCTTATTAGACACGTCATCTTGCCACCTTCCTTGTGTAGAAGGCAGTTACTCGGCTTGAGGTCGCGATGAATGTAGTTGGCTGAGTGCAGATAGGCGACTCCAGAGGTTATATCCTTGAAGATGGAGTAAATGTCCTCAAACGACAGTTGTGGAAAGAGGTTACGCGGTGGCTCTGGTTGGCCTTTGGACCTGCGGCGCATCTGTGCCTTGAGATCCTCCTTGGTGGCTTCTTTCGGCGCACCCCCAACAACGTACTGGTGGAGATCGCCACTGTTGCAATACTGCTGAAGGATGAAGGCGCATGCGACGGAGGGTCCGAACCTAGTCAATTGCACGTTCTCCAGCCAGACGTGGCGGTAGGAAACTAGGTTCGGGTGGGACAGCTTGGCGAGCAGCTCGACCTCGATGAGGACCTTTTCCAGCCAGGCGTGGTCGTCGCCAACGGGAACTCGCTTGCAAGCGAAGTGACCTAGCTGGCAGCCATCAATCTCATGCCTGACAAGCAGTACAACACCTTTGCCTCCCCGTCCCAAGATGGTCTCTTCAACGAAGAAGGTTTTGAAGTAGTTGGGACTGAATGCGTCTCTTCGAATCTTACTTCCCTCGGCTTGGGCCACACCGGACGCACCCGAGAGAGACTCGTCGCCATCGTCATCGACAGCACCTGGAGGTGGTGTAGAGTGTGCCGAGGAGGAACCACCTGCCAGCACGGGCTGGAAAAGCCTCCTGACCGGGCTCGGAGGGCCGTTGGCGGGGTTGAAATCGTGATTTCCGGCGCGGAGCATGCGAAAATAGTTCGGGTCGACGTACTCGTGGTTCATCTCGTACTGCCGGTCAAAAGGCCGTTCGGGGGACGCAGCGCGGCCGAGTGGCTGGTGGCATGTCGGGCATTCTGTGACCCGGATTTCGAGGCGATGAGAGTCTGGATCACGGACGACGAGGGAGTTGTGGTGGCGACTGCATGATTTCCAGGTCAGCGACATGAGCGAGCGCACGCAAAAAGTAGAAGGCAGCGCGGTGAAAGATGAGGGAAAGGGCTTCGTTACGTACAGGACGATCTCGCGACCCTCGCGCGGGTGGTAGGGGATCAGCGACATTGCAGATGGGGCGGAGGGAAGAACATGACGCTGGATCGGTCAGACAAGCCGCAAGACGCGAGAAGATGAGCTGTCGCAACGCTGAATGCGAAATGGCGTATGACGGCACAAGAGAATGCAAGGTGATGGACTACCGTCGTTAGATGTAGAATGGTTCGAAGGCGTTGTAGCCGTCGAAGATGGTCGAAGTGCTGAGTAGCGTCACTGGAGCTGGGAGCTGGAGCTGTGGCAAGGTATGGACCGATCGTCGCAGCCAATCGAGACTAGCGCACCCGCCGTCCCGCCTTCCCCCTCAGCCCTGTAACGGTTTGAAGTCATTCGCCAGACCATCTCTAAATTCACAACCAGCATGGGATTCACCAACGGCCATATCCGGTCGTCGAGACGGTCAAGTTGTCTCGCCAGCCTTCTCTAGCTAGAGCGCTCATACCCTGCTCCATCTTCATTCAGCCTCTGTACAACATGAACGCCGCTCGGTAGCCACAACGAGCCATAAGCGGGAGCAGACACCATGGAGGACCTCCGCCAGGCCTGCGATCGCTGCCACGACAAGAAGCTGAGATGCTCCAAGCTGCCGGGGTCTATAACCTGCAGCCGTTGCACAAGAGCCAAAGTCCCCTGCATCTTCAGTCCGCCCACGCGTCCGCTCCGGCCCGGTGCTCACGACATCCCGTTGGACTGGTCCTCGTTTCCAGCTCTGGATCACCACTATCAAGCAGATGCCTCGTGGTCTGACCCCGTTGCGACTCAACCCCAGCCAATGCCCGACGCTCAGTCGTCGGAAGCGGTCATGCCAAAGCTAGCGGAGATTCTCGTCGCTCTCGATCGCATGTGGCGCCTTGTCTCGTCTCAAGAATTCCGCATGGACTTGCACCACCAGGTATGGCAGCACGCTAACGGCCTCATTTGCGTCGTGGACTTGCACTGCAAGCTCGAGGAATTGCTGGTCCTCGCTCAGAGACTGGTGGCGCTGTACACCGACACCCTCGGGCTGTCTGTTTGCGATGTCGACATGGGCGAGGCGGAACAGACGCGCAAGAGAGATGCGGTGGGCGCGGCCCCCGACAGCGGGCACCCAAACGGGACAGCGAGCCCAGGACGTCAAGCTTCGTTCGATCATGCAATGCTGAACCTGTTGCTAGCCTGTCACCTGCGCTTTCTCGATGTTGTGGAGAGCTTGGTTGGACTGGCCCAGGTTTGCACTGACTTGACCTCCTCTCTGCCTGCAGATGGCGATCCGAAATTTGATCTGCCTGAAATCCGTATCGGTTCATTCGTCGCGCCAAAGGATACGGCAGCATCCATATTCACGTCTACGCTTATCGATCTTCAGGTACTCCTTGCAGAAAAGAGCCAAGGAGTCAGGGCCGCATTTTCTTCGCCTGGCGCTGACACGGCGGTGACGAGAGAAGTCAAGATGATGCGGCTACAGATAGAAATTCTCGGCGACCGGGCAGACGCGACTCTGCAAGGAATGAAGAAGCTGAGGGACCACCTGGTCGGTATTGGGGTCATGAGATGATGTTCACCCGTCACTACCAGAAGCTATCTATATCCTTGAACCCTCTGCCTACCCGGATCCTTTGGCCCAATTCAGCCCTGGAACCGCGCCTCTTCTGATGGGCTCAAAGTCCTCGTCGAGCAATGGTGCTGGCTTCTGACGCCGTCCGGATGGGCTCACTCGAGGGTGGCGATTGGAATGTCGTCACCACCATGTCGGTATCGGCATACCGCTGAGGAGTGCCAGACACTAGAACCTCTCGTGTCAGAGCAGTGTTGGCCATTGCTGCCAGAATACGGATAGCTTCAAGCTGCCCTGCAGCCTGTCAACTTGCCGCGAGCATTGCCGAAATGTAAATTACCCAGGCGGCCTCATAATGCTGAACCTGGTGGTCACCGCATACAGGGTTGCAAGATCAAATGCGGCTCCATTCTGCAGCCAGGAGTGAACACGAGACATGAGATGACAGAATTTGTAACGCGAAAAGATGCGCGGCAAGGCTAGTTCAGTCGTGGGGCATTGGAGATCGCCAAGGGGGCTGCTTTGGTCTGTCCTACGACGTAGTATTCTGCAATCTTGGGACGGGGACCCCTGGATGGAGATTAAAGTTGGGTCTATTGCAACAGTCGACGCTCTCGTTCGCACGGTTTCTTCACCTCATGAAATACGGACCGAATCAACCTGCTTGCTAGTCGTGCAAATGGATCAGCGCTGAGAAAAACAATTCATCTCGTCGTCAGGGAGCCCGGCAAGGTTCCGGACGCACATTGCAACGTCGACTTGGGGCAGGTTGGGAGTGGAAGCAGAGAACTGGGGATCCGCAGAATGCATGCTGTCGTGCAGGAGGCCAGGATGCTGGAGCATCTGGCCCTTCATTTCCCGAACCCGATGCTCAACGTTTGGACGCATGCAGGACATTGACCGACGTCTCGACGAATCAACCATGTTCGAGTCTGCTACGTCGTCCATGACGAAGGTCAATGGGGGTCAATGGGCATCCGGGCACGAGGCACTCCGAGCATTCGGTCCCGTCGTGCAGCGGCGAGCCGAGGAGCCGTAGATTCGCACGTTCCCGTCGTGGCACACGCTGGCCCTCCATCCAACAGGCCAACGCGCTTAACTCCGCCGCACCGCTCCCGTGCGTGGCCCCCATCCCGCACTCCATGTGCCGCAACCCTTGCCCATTGGCCCGGCCCAGCACCCACTCGGGCCTTTGACTTGCCTGATGCATTCTGGTACTCTCCGCTGGTGGGGCCCCGCGTGGAGGAGTGCCCGCTGTGCTGACGATGCCGCGGGATGGATCGTGGGCGAGGGCATGGATGTGAGGGAGCGGGGGAGGACGCGCGACGGAGAGGCCGCTGCAGCTGTTTCTTTTCGGGCCTGGCGTTGCACCGGACGGCGCAGCAGGCGAATGCGTTGTGCAACGGCTCCTCGGCCGTACTTATACCGGCGTCGTGTCGGGCGCTCGTGATGGCTGGTCAGTTCTCCTCGTAGCTGAATTGTCCTCCCCACGACGCTGGCGGTCAACGTCCTCCTGGCTGCATCTCGTCCCGCTGTGCGACTCGACGCGGAGACGTTGCCGTTGCAAGTCGTCTACGTCTCATCCTGTCCCTGGGCGGCCCAATTCCGCGTCTGTGAACTGGTCGCTTCTTCATCTATGCTTCTCCGTGGAGCGAGGCTCGCGTGAGTGGTGGGATCGATTGCATCGCGTCCATCTCACTTACACTTCATCTCATGTCCGGGTGAGCGAGAGTCCTTGTTCCCTGACACGAATCGACGGAGGTGGAGTCGCCGTCATCGCAACCGCCCCACGACAGCGGTGCCGTCGCAGCGACAGACGGCGCCATCCCGCGCGCCTCCAGGCTCGCCGCGGTGGCGAGCAGCCACAAGCAGCTTCAGGTATGAACTTCTGGACTCGTCGGGGCACTCGGGTCAGACGGACCCAAAGTCTTCATTGGTCGTATCTTGTATGGTTGCCTGTCGAGTTCCTAGTGTCTCAGTCGGGCTCCCGACTAGTCACTTACATGACGATCGAACAACAACGCCCCCCCCCCTTCTTCGCTGTCGCAATGGCTAATGGATCTCGCCTTCGCAAACAGCCCGCACAGGTGCCGCGATGGCCGATACGGGTGCTCCCCTCGCTGCTAGCCTGGCGGCCCGCGAGCCCGGCCGCGACAGCAGGCTGCAGGCCGCCATCGACGAGAGCCACGACGCCGATATCCCGAGCAGCATTGGCTTCGTCGCTGCTGACGCTCCATTTGAAGGAGCTAGGGACGCTACTCGCGTGAGAAAGCTCACCACAGCGAGAAACGATGCCGGTGAGAGCAGCGATACAAACGAGGTCGACCCCGAAGACCAGGTGGGCTTGGAAAGCGAACGCGGAGGCAAGGGCATCACAGTGGAGGACATGGTGGTCGACGACACGAGCGACGACGAAAACACCATCTGGTGGGACGGTGATGACGATCCCCAAAATCCCTACAACTTCTCGCGCTGGATCAAGGTCTTGAATTGCGTCCTCATCAGCTCCCTGACCTTTGTCACGCCGCTGGCCTCGTGTGAGAGCCACTCTCCCCGTCCATATACGATTATGAAAGGACGCTAACGATCCATCTCCTGTCTAGCCATGTTTGCCCCTGGAGTCCCGACGCTGATGCGTGAGTTTGGCAGCTCAAGCTCCGAGCTCGCCGCCTTTTGCGTGTCCGTGTACGTGCTGGGCTTCGCGGCCGGGCCAATGGTGTTTGCGCCGCTGTCGGAGCTGTACGGACGACCGGTCGTGTATAACATTGCCAATGTCGGCTTCATTGGTGAGTTTTCACTTATACCCAACTCACTTACACTACTTGGCGCGTCACATTACACCAATAACTCACACGACATTGCTTCTCTTTCGGCATGCTACACTCATCACATGCACTCACCACCTCACCCTTTGTTCCCATTCTATCCACGCACATGAGCCTTCGATGTCCTTCTCCGCGTGCGCTAAACAACATTGCCCCCAGCCTTCATCATCGCCTGCGCCAGAGCCCCCTCGCTCGGGGCCCTCATCGCCTTCCGCTTCCTTAGCGGCGTCTTCGGCTCGTGCCCCATCACCAACGGCGGCGGCACCATCGCCGACATGATCGTGCAGGAGAAGCGCGGCGCCGCCATGGCCAGCTTCGCCATCGGCCCGCTGCTCGGCCCCATCATCGGCCCCGTCGTCGGCGGCATCGTCTCCGACGCCCTCGGCTGGCGCTGGGTCTTCTGGATCATCGCCATCCTCTCGGGCGTGCTGTCGCTGTGCTTCCTCCTCTTCGGCCGCGAGACGTACGCGCCCGTCATACTGCAGAAGAGGGTCGACCGCCTCAAGCGCGAGACGGGCAACGCCATGCTACGGTCCAAGCTGGACCCCGGGCTCGCGCCCGCCGACTACTTCAAGCGCGGCATCCTGCGGCCCTTCAAGATGCTGCTCTTCTCGCCCATCTGCATCATCTGCGGCGCCTACGTCGCCTTGGCCTACGCCTACCTGTACCTCATGTTCACGAGCCTCACGCCGCTCTTCATGCGCTTCTACCACTTCGATACGGTCCACGCCGGGCTCACGTTCCTGGGCCTCGGCGTCGGCAGCATAATCGGCGTCGCCTACTTTTCCGTCGCCAGCGACAGGTACATCCGCAAAAAGGCCGCTCAGGAGGAGGCCGCGATGCCTGTCGACACGCGCGGCGGGCCCGGCCGCTTCAAGCCGACCATCAAGCCCGAGTATCGGCTGACGCCCCTCAAGGCCGGAGCTGTATTGCTGCCAGCGGGCTTCTTCATCTACGGGTGGACGGCCGAGTACAAGGTTCACTGGATTGTGCCCCTGATCGGCACCGCCATTATCGGCATCGGCAACCTCATCGTCTTCATGGTAAGTTCCCCTTCCCCACCTTGCTACGCACGTTCTGACGGGAAGCATGTCAGTCGCTTCAGCTGTACCTCGTCGACAGCTTCACCATATACGCCGCCTCTGCCATCGCCGCCAATGCCGTCGTCCGCTCCATTGCAGGCGCCGTCCTACCACTGGCGGGCATACCCATGTACGACAAGCTGGGCCTCGGCTGGGGCAACAGCCTGCTGGGGTTTATTGCCATGATCATGCTGCCCGCGCCCTGGTTGTTCATAAAGTATGGCGAGTATTTACGGGAGAGGTTCAAGATTAAGAATCTCTGAAGAAAGCCAGTGGGCATCGAAATATGTACATATCGGCCTTTATGGTCACCATTGTCTTAACAAGTCACGACACCTTACGATGGCAGGTAGATACCAGGCAACCAGGCATAGAGGGACGGCCGTTATCATAACTTTTGAGTCCATATTCATAAGGAGCCATGCCCAAGCCGTGGGCTGCAGCTTTGCTCTCTATCAAACATTCCCACATGTCCGTGTCTGTCTGTATTCATTACCAGCCATCCTGTCTGTGCAGTCATCCCACTGCTCGCTCGTTCGTGCTTCAGTCTGCCTGGCCAATACCCAGGTGCTCGGGGTCGGCCTGCACAATGCGGAGCGTGTTGGTGTTGCCCATGCCGCCCTTCCAGCCCTGCACGACGACAACCGTGTCGCCAACGGTCAGCGTGCCAAGCTCGAGCGCGTGGTTGACGGCCCACTTGATGCGCTTGTCGACGTCCTCCTGCCAGTTGACCTTGTCGAAGTCGGGCTTGGTCTCGGGGAACAGGAAGGGGTAGACGCCGCGGTACAGGTGGCTGAAGCGCGACGTGGTGGCGTTGCGGGTCACCATGAAGATGGGGCAGACGGGGCGGTACTTGGACAGCAGCCTGGCCGACTCGCCGGAGGTGGACAGCACGATAATGCCGCCAGCACCGAGGTCGAGCGAGGCGCGCACTGCGGCCATGGCGCACGACTCAACGGTCCGCACGGGGCGCTGCACCAGCGTGCACATCTCCTCGAAGTGCGACACGTACGGGATGGAGTTCTCGGCCTTGAGGCAGGCCTCGTGCATCTCGCGCACGGCCTCGACCGGGTAGCTACCCTTGGCCGTCTCGCCCGACAGCATGACGCAGTCGGCGCCGTCGGTGATGGCGTTGCCCACGTCGCTGATCTCGGCGCGCGTGGGGCGGGGGTTCTTGATCATCGACTCCAGCATCTGGGTGGCGCAGATGACGGGCTTGCCGGCCATGTTGCACATGGCGATGAGCTTCTTCTGGGCGGCAAACACCTCGGCGGCGGGGATCTCGATGCCCAGGTCGCCACGGGCCACCATGACGCCGTCGGTCTCCTCGAGGATCTCCTTGAAGTTGTTGAGACCCTGGCGGTTCTCAATCTTGGCAATGATCTGGATCTGCTTGCCCTCGTCGCCCAGCACCTCGCGAATGTCCCGGATGTCCTGGGCGCGGCGGATAAACGAAGCAAAGACCATGTCGACCTTGTTCTTGACGCCGAACTTGAGGTCGGCCTTGTCCTTCTCCGACAGGGCGGGCAGGTCGACGTCGGTGTTGGGCAGGTTGACGCCCTTGCGGGAGGAGATGAAGCCGTTGTTGCGGCAGCGGACCTCGATGGTCTTGTCGTCCTTGATGCTGAGGACGTCGAAGGCGAGGACACCGTCGTCGACGTAGATGACACGGCCAGGCTGGATGACCTTGGTGATGTTCTTGTAATCGACGTACCTGGGCATGTTAGGGAAAGACACACCACGCTCGCCCAGGGACGAACTCACATGTTGTCGGTGTCGCAAGACGTGGCGTACTTGTCGTCGGTGGTGATGTTCAAGACCTTGCCGATGGAAATGGGCAAATCCTCGTCGTTCTTGGTGTTGCCGGTGCGGATCTCGGGACCCTTGGTGTCAAGGGCAATGGCGACGGGACGGCCGGGGTGGGAGTCGACGGCGGCACGGGCATTATCGATGACGGACTGGTGGTAGTCGTAGGAGCCGTGGGAAAAGTTCATGCGGACGACGTTGAGACCGGCATCACGCAGCTTGTTGATGGCCTCGACCGAGTTGGTCTTGGGGCCAATGGTGCAGATGATGGAGGAGCGGCGGTAGTTGTGCTCGGGGCTGTAGGCAGTGTCAAGCGAGGCGAGCCAGCTGATGCGGCCGCCGCCGTTGAGGTGCTCCTGCTGGGCCGCGGCCATGACGCTGAATGAGCGCGAGCGGTTGAACTGCTGCTGCTGAGCCATGGCGGCGAGATCTGGCTTGGGGGGTGCTTAAGAGGGCGGCTGAGACGGCGACGGGAGATCGGCGGAGGTCTGAGGTAAGATGGGTCGAGAGGATCAGGTCAGGCTATGTGGCGGCTGCTGTGTGAGCTCATGTCGCAGAGATGATGCTGAAGACAGACGGTGGTGGGGGTGGGATTAGGTTGGGTTTGCGCGAATGGGGCCACCCACCTCGCAATTGCAAGCTTGAGACTGTGGCGCCGAGGACGGAGGAGCGGGATTGGCACGCAGCTTGTTCAGGGGAACGCCGTCAGCGAAGGATATTCGGGATCGAGCTGAGGGAAAGTAACTGGAGAGGAGGTGGAGGAGGAGGGAGGAGGAAAAAAAGAAGGGAACGTAGGGTGGTGGTGGAGGGGTCCGTCCGTCTGGTCTGGTCTGAGGACAGCGCTTGTTTGAGCGAGGCAGGCAGGCCAGCTAGCTGGTGGTGGTGGTGGTGCTGCCGCAGCGGCAGTGGTCCCCCGAACCAACCCAGCGCCGTGGCCCCGCCTCACTTTTTTTTGGCCCTCGTTACTGGCTTGGCTGGGGCCGGTGCCGTGAAACAGAAAGCCAATTCGCTCCCCGTGCCTCGCTATCCGTTATCTCTGCGGATGGAGATGTGCCAGTGAAAAAAATGGTAATAGATCAAACAAACAAAAGAACGGGGTCGCTCGGCAGCCCGGGCAACGATAAGCCGAGCCTTGTTCCACGTTGAACAGGCAGGCAGTCTCTCCATTACTGGAGCGGGACAAAAAACGCAGAGACGAAGGGTACGGACGGATATAGCAACAAGCAGAGAAGTGAAACTCACCGGAAACGCACACTGCCGGCGATGGTGCTATTCTTGACGATGGTGATGATGCCCAGCAACGTCGCAAGGTTTCTGCTCGACGGTGTCTTCCGTTTCAACCTGAGGGGCCCAACGGCAGGCTCCTCAAAAAGGGTCTGAGGCATTTGGCGGTCTCCGCCGTCCCCGGTCTGGACGGAGGTCCATCCGTGCCGTCGTCTCTCAACAAAACACACCAATGGATCCCACTTGCGCTAGGAGCACGAGAAATCAGCCGTGGTCAGCGGCGGCGGCAGGGTGGAGAGCCCGCTGCAGATACGCGGAAAGGCACGTCTCTCCATGGATATCGTGTCCGCGACTTTTGTTGCCTTTCTGTCCACCTTCGAGCACGCTGGCACTGAAGCAGTTGCCTGGTTCTGAAGCTGCCTGGCATAGATCGTGCAGCGCGCCGACAGGACACCGCTGCCGTGCGCTGCAGCTCAATCTGCAACACCCGCCAGCTTCGTTCGCCTGCAGGGCGAGGCTGAACCACAGGGTCCACCGCCGCTCGCTTTCTGCGGCAAGCTTCTGCGGTGGGTTGGGGGTCCAGTGCTGAGTGTCGCCGAACTGGCCGGGGCCTGCGCTCGCGTCGGTCAAGCTTCGGCCTTTCTGCCTCCGGTGCCGCTCCGGTGCGCTAACAGCTGCCGACAAGTACCTCTCTGCTGCTGGTGTGGCTGCGCAGCTCCAGCCTGAGGCGCCGCAGTGCGTGGCTGAGGCGTCTTCTGCTGAGTCAGCGCTTCGTTGGTTTTGAGCTGGGTGCTCACGTGAGGGGTTCCGAGTACCTGCCTGTGTCGTCACGTCACCTGCCGTGCGTGCGCCTGGCCCGGCAACCATGACAGCTGATATCCTCCACCACCACCACCATCATCTCCAACTGCCAAATAGGCCATCAACCGCCGCGCTCCTCCCATCGCTGCTGCCCTCTTCTCGGCTCCTCAGGGCGACCCGTCTCCGTTGACCAGGAAATCGTTCTCGTTCCCCGCCTCGCGGTGCTCAGACAGCCATCATGGTGGTATGTACCCTCCTCTGCCCGCGGCTGAGTCGGCTGCTTCCGCCGCGCCTTAGCTTTGGCTCGAAAGACATGCGAGATCCTTAGGCCCCTCTCTTGGCGCAACCCGTCTAAGAATTCTCGCAGCTTCTCAACCTGCTGACGTTGGGACTCTGGTCAAAGGTCGGACGATTGACGCATTACGCCTTCGATGCCGTTCTCAGTATGTCGCCGTCCGCCCCGCCTCGAGGCGCCTCGCGGTTGCTGACGTTTCCGCCTCAGTTTCTGCTTTTCTCGCAGGCATGAAGCGATCGACCGGCTTAACGTGAGTGCCGCGCATTGCCACGGCCCGCTGCCGGCGTCGAGGCCTCCAGCTAACTCGTACCCATTTGCGGGATGTCCCAGGCCTAGTTTCAAGACCGACAAAGTCGCTGGCGAGAACAAGGAAGTTTCAAAGTGGATCGACAAGTATCTCGGCGTCGGCGAGTGGGTGATGGATCAGTCGGTCGCCATCGCCGGCTCCAGTGGCTTCTTCGAACGCACGAGATGAGCAAGCTGCCGCCTGGCAAGCCCGACAATCCCAGTCCTGGGTGTGCAAGCCAAGTCGCGTCTCCCATCTTCTCATTGATGTAGGGGCACTCTGCTCAATCTTGTCGCCGTGTCCAACGGCGTTCTTTTGTCATGTTATCCCATACTCGGGTGATGGAGTCGTCTGTGGCCGGGGCCGGGTGCGACCGGGCTGCGAGCGCCGTCACATGGTGCAGGGCAACGGTCCATGCCGGCTGTGATTTTGTCTTTCAAGGCGTTTAGGTTGGCATACAGCTCAGGAGCTTTCAAATTTTCAATTCAAAGACATGGTCGAATTTTTGGATCATGAAAAGGTTACAACTTCTCGCCTCCAAAATAGCTATGGTCATGCGCCATTGCCAGCGTGCCGTCGTCCCGCATCTCCACCACCGCGCCCGCCACATAGCCGAGGTTACCCGTGACGGCTGCACCCGCACGACGAGCTCTCCCTATGGCGCATGAATGGAAGGGGGCATTACTCAGCATCACAAGCTGTTCTAAATGATCATTCTTGTCTCGAGATTCAAGGGCCAGATATGTTATGTTCGTCATGGCTGGGTATATCCACACTTCCAAGTGCAACACAATGATCTCTCGCTTCCGCACACATGTAAACGCTCAAGGCTTCCTACCTCGGTAGGCAAGTAGGAACTTATAACACCGTAAACATCATGGTACGACATCGTCGCTCAAACGTCCTTGTCTTGTCCGTGCTCGGCCAGGAACTCCGGAGGCACTCCATTCTCGCTGTCCTGCTGGCTCGTGGTAGACTCACGATCCGCATCGTCAAAGCGCGAGACCATGAGGTCGGGCGGGACTTCGTTGTCGCTCTCGTACCGCCGAGGACCGTCGGTGCTTGCAGCGGCATCCTCATCGTCCACGAGCTTCTTTTCGTTGCGCGGGTCCTCCCGGGGGCCTTCGTCTGCGCCTTCATCGTCGGGGCCGTCGATGATGCCTCTGAGCATGTCGTGCGCCTCTCTAAAGGCTTCAAGCTCGGCGCCGATGGCGCAGATGAGGAGATTCCAGTGCTTGCTCTCGGCAAGCTGCAGGCGCTGCTCCAACTCGGTCATGACCTCTTCCATCCGGGGGAGCTGGCTGCGAATTGTATCCGCAGCCGACGGTACCTTCTCCTTGCCCTTAGCTGAAGACGGCACGGATGCTTCCGCTCCAGCCTTGACGATCCCCCGTAGCTTCGACTCGAAGTCGGAAACCAGCCCCATAGCCTCTTGCCACGTAGCACCGCCTTCTTCCAGTGCTTGCTGCTCCTGGTCGATCTGGTCCTTTCGCCGCTCTAGTATCTCTACCTCGGCTTCCCACCAGGACTTTGCCATTTCGACGGTCCGCCGTTCCGGTATGAGCCGCATGAATTCGACGCCGCCCGGAGCTATCGAGTCTGCGTTTGAGCCGTTGCTTTGGTTGATCATTTCCTGGTCGAGTGGTTGCACAGAAGGGCGGCGCACGAGCGTCTTGACTTCATCGTCCACGTCCTTGAGCGCACCACGGTATCCACTGAGTCCGGCTTCCCGTTTGCTCTTGACATCGTCCATCTTCTCCTTAAGCCAGCGCCGCCGGTTCCTCATCCCCACAAGCTTCTCCTCTAGCATGCGTATCTCGCGATCCAGGGAGTCGTGTTTCGATCCAAGGTCTCGAAGCTCCCTGCCCAACGGCTCCTCTTCGTCACCTTCTAAAGCCAAAAGCTCAGTTTCTATACTGGTCCTCCTTGTAGCAAGTCCATTCAGGCGAGCGAGTGCCATCTTGCGCTCCGCCAGAGCCGCGTCGAGGTGAGCCTCTTCCTCCTTCTTGAGGCTTGCCATGGCAGTCATCGACTTTTGCAACCCCTTTCGCGCCGATCGCAGCCCCATCGGTCGCGCCCTTGCTGGCTGTCTCACGGGTATCACGTTGCCTTCCGGAGTAGACTGAGGCGGCAGGTATAGGCTCTTCGGCATGCGAGACCTGGAACTCGCGGTTGAATAGAAAGTGCCGGTTGGCGTGCTGCTTCCAGCGTCGCTATGCCCATCCACGTCGCTGCTAGGACCTACATCCAAACCTCCTGCACTCCCTGCCACCAAGCCTGCGGCCTGGAAGTCGAGGAGTTGTTGGATATCTTGCTCTAATGCCTGTTCCCGCCTCCGCAGCGCCCGCCAAACCGAGTCGGAGCTCCGGGATACATAGTCTTGTCTCTGGTCGAAGAGTACACTGCTGATGTTTGCTCGACTCGCAGCGAGCAGGCTGCGTGAGACTTCCTGATGGCTGCGCTTAGTTTGCGACGGGCTTGAGCTGCTGCTCATCATCATGGAAGAAGCTATCGGTGGCGGCGGGCCCGCGAACATGACTTGAGGCTGCCTGAACTTGGACGAGGACCCTGCAGAGCTGGGTCTCTCGTCCCAGGGCCCAGGCGACAGGTCACGGGGGCTCATGCCGGGCGCCGCGGGTCTTCTTAATCGAGGTCGCGGTACGTCGAGGTCGAGAGACTCAGCATCGGCGGGCCGCGGCTCCAGCTGATCTAGCTGGTATTCGCTCGGCGATCGTTTTGGGGATCGAGGGGACAAGATGGAAGATGGATGTGTGAAGCGATCGAGCATGGTCGGAGACGCTGGACCCATGGCGAAAGCCAGCGACGTTGCTCGGGCGCTTTGTTATCGTCGCGGGATGGTCGGTCCTACATGCCCGGTGATGGAAGACGGTTCCAAACTTAAGAGAGAGAGGAGAGGCAGAAGGCGGCAGCGCCAACAAGATGCGCGTGATTCACGAGGACATCGGTAGATGCATGAAGGGAGCTGGTGTGGATGGCATGTGGTCTCGTTGTTGTAAGCCAGCCACTAAGCTAGCCACCCACTACAGACGCGGAATGGGCTCTATCTTGGTGCAGGCCGTCGTGCTCCGCACCTGTACCCAGCTCGGCACTTCGTATAGTAACCACGATTAGTAGGTAAGCTACCTGCACGTAGAACTGATGCTTGACAGTGCTGCTAGCCAAGGCAGAGGTTTGCGTTAATGGACAGGTCTTTCCTAGGGGTGGGCGCCCTGGTGTTGCGAACGGGATCAGGTCACTTGAAGTGTCCTATCGGGTCACGTCACAGGGGAACGGGACGGACGGGAGCTTTGCGCCGCCAGAGTCGGGTACAGCGCACGCCAGCGGTGTCCTTGAGTTTACAGGGGATCGCCAGCGCAACGTAGGGCGCAACGGACGCTAACGCGGGCGACGCAACGCGACAGCCCGGGGGCCCCTAGCAAGCAACCTCACTAACTCCCAACCTGTGGGTGCCTGAGGTCCCGTCCGTGTGCTGCGGTGGGCGGATCGTACCAGAAGCAGGCCGCAGCTCCACCCCCAACATCGCCCGCTTCCTCACGCGCGTTGCCATCCATCCTCTCCCGCCTCCATCCTCGCCTCGTCCGCGCAGCATTGGCCTCCTCCTCAGCCGCGCCGCATCTGGCAACTTCCAGCTCTCGAGGTGCTACAGGCAGTGAGAGGAGCCGTCGCCGCCGCCGTCGCCGCCGCCCGCAAACGCCGCGATGAGCCAATCACAGCAGCTTCCCCCGACTCGAAGGCCAGTCGGTGCTCCTGGTCCGTATGGGGGCCAGCCGGACGAGCTGCACATGTCTGGCATGACGGCCAGCCCCCACGGCCAGCAGCTGTCGTCGCCGCGAGACTACGCGCCTCAGATCAAGCTCGAGCAGCCCGCGAGCGCGCACCCCAGCACCCTCGCCCAGCCTCCCTCCGTGCATCAGCATCAACTCCAGCAGCAGTCCAACACCACCGTGCCCAACGTCCTCCAGCCAGGCGGCATGTCGTCGCGGCCACCGGCCATGTCTGCCAACACGGCGCCAAACCTCCCCACGATGCATGGCTCAGTGCCTCCATCCGCCTCGTCCTCGGCCTCGTCGCAGCATCACCACCAGCATCAGCCGCCGCCGCCCTCGCACGACTACCAGACGCCGTCCAAGCCATCCCTCACCATGCCACACTCCCACTCATACTCCCGCTCCAGTCCTGCCGCCGGCTACGACGGGCCTCCGTCTTCGTACCAGGCCTATACCCCCACGACGCCCGGCGGCTCTTCGTCGCAATTCATGTCGCCAACAGACATTGGAAAGTACAATGCGCCAGGCTCCCAACGCAACTTCTCCACTACCCCTCTGGGCCTCGCCGACATTCGACCCCGTGCCGACTCGAGCATGTCCGATGGCGCTGCGGGTACCATTGCCCACGACCTGGCCACCACCCAGCCCGGTCCCAGCAACTATCTGGCTCCATGGGCCATCTATGCGTTCGACTGGTGCAAGTGGCCGCCTCAGGGCAATGGTGCCGGTAAATTGGCCGTGGGCAGCTACCTGGAAGATGGCCACAACTTTGTAAGCTCAAAGCCGGATACCCTCACCGACTTCCCTCTTCTGACCGTACCAGATTCAAATCCTCGATAGCCAAGTTGTTCCGACCCCACAAGACGTATACACGCCCGGCTCCTCCAAGTACAGCCTCGACTTCACCAAGGTCGCGGAAGCCACACACTCGTATCCTGTTACCAGGCTGTTGTGGGAGCCTCCATCCTCCCAGAAGCAGTCCACGGATCTCCTGGCTACTTCTGGAGATCATCTTCGCCTGTGGTCGCTACCTTCAGAAACCTCCGCGAACCCAGGTAATAGCATCACCGGTAGGGGGGCGGCTCGTGACGCCGCCATCACCAAGTTGACCCCTTTGGCGTTGCTGTCAAACTCCAAGACTCCTGACCATACCGCCCCCCTCACGTCACTTGACTGGAATACCGTCTCTCCCAGTCTAATCATCACATCGAGCATCGACACGACCTGCACAATCTGGGACATCCCGTCATTGACGGCCAAGACACAACTTATCGCCCACGACAAGGAGGTGTACGACGTGCGATTTTGCGCCAACAGCGTAGATGTTTTTGTCAGCTGCGGCCAGGATGGAAGCGTTCGGATGTTCGATCTGCGCAGCTTAGAGCACTCGACCATCATATATGAGCCAACCGGCAAGGATGACAGAGGTACCACACCCCCCCGCAACCCTGTGACAAGCAAACGAACTCTACTAATGCAGGTATGTAGACAGCGCTGGCCGCACAAGCCCGACGGCCGCGCAGCAGTCCATGGCGAGCCCGCCACCTCTGCTACGTCTAGCAACTTCACCCCATGACACGCATCTCCTGGCGACTTTTGCCCAAGACTCGAGCACCATCCGCATTCTTGATGTACGACAGCCTGGTCAAGCACTTCTCGAACTTCGAGGCCACACCGGGCCCATCAACTGCCTGGAGTGGTCCCCGCTACGCAGAGGCACACTGGCTTCGGGAGGTGATGACTGCCAGGTCCTTGTGTGGGATCTCCTCACTTCGAGCTCGTCGGCTGGCGGTCCACCGATCAACGGCACTCCCCAGCAGAACAACAGCCGAAGCCCCGTTGCAGCTTGGGAGTGCGACTACGAGGTTGGGAACCTCGGTTGGGTCCCTCACCTGCAAAACGGAGACTACGGGGAGTGGCTAGGCGTCAGCGCTGGCCGCGGCATCTGGGGCACTCGACTCGCGTGATGGATACCAATGTCTATGAGGTGTCTCTCACATTGTCGTAGTGCTTGAAAGCGTTACACTGATCGACTCCGGCATGCTCTCACACTCTGTTACAGACGCGATGCACCAGCATGGGCAATGCACGCCGACAAGCTCGTACCCATGCCACATTGTACGTCGCTAGGCGGACCGGACAAGATTCTGCTCATCTCGTGCAATCCTGGGTTTGTCAGAGGCAATCATTACGACTCGATTGCAGACGGGCCTGTAGAAGGCGGATTGAGGTCTCGCTAATGAGGCGTTCGAGAACAACCTCTGGGAAGAGATGGTGTTTTGTGGTCGGCGAACCATCATGATTGTCAGCAATGTCTTTGCATCGCATACATTTCGAAACCGCGGCCGAAAGAAAACGATAGAATGGCCCTCTGCGCTGCCATAAGTTCATGTGTTGAGGCGTTAAGCGGATTCAAGATGGTCCAAACGGCCCTGGTGCAACGAGGGGGTAAAAAGCATCGTTGCAAGTCTCACTTGGGGGTCATACGACCTTACAAAGTACGAGAGTAGCAGCAAATTAAGCACGCAGCCTGATTCTCAGTATTTTCCGTGCAATAACAGTCCATAGTCTACATAGCGCGCCTGAAAACAAGGGGATGAGCTGCATAATGACAGTACTCACTCGTCTGGTGATTTGAGTATGAACGGCTCGACGACCCAGTGCCTCATGGCCGCCGGCTGCGCGCCTCAGCCCTTTGCCTGCGTATCTCGGTGCTGCTAATCTTCGCGGCGAAGCGGTCTGCTTCTGTGCTGTTCTCGGCGACTCCATTAGTCTCGCCTTTGCTGATATCGCCTTCGTTGTCGTCGTAGCTGTGAGCGTCCAGCACGTCGATCTCGTACGTGTCGAGGGCACGCCAGTCGCGGGCCTCGCGCCGCTCGTTGATAGCCTGGCCGCCTGAACGTGTCTCGGCGGAGACTACGATGGCATTGATGGCCTCCTCGGCGATGGTAGGACCGAAGGGGTCGCGAATGTCTACGCAGCGGACGAGAACGGAGCCGCTGCAGAAGGTGGCGTGGAGTTCCATGGTGTTGGTGGTGTTGGTGGTGTTGGTGATGGGACGTGTAGTAACATTGGCAGAGGTGGCATGGTCATTGCTGAATTGGTGGCGGTCGCTACGACTGGTGGCGGTGGTTGTGGTTGTGATGACAGGCGTATCCGTGGTCGGCGAGTTCAGGGCCGTGGCGAGGAAAGTGATTACGGAGCGGGCGCGCTCATCCCACGGCTGCAGCTCCTCGGCGTACTTTTTCTTGACGAGCAGCTCGTCGCCCGAGATGCCGACGATGAGAACGCTGGGCTTCCCGCCATCTTGGACGGTCTCGGCATCCGGCAAGCGGAGCAGCAAGGCGGCAGCGTGGAGGAGAAGCTTGTGGCCGGGGTGCAGGTGGTCGAAGGTGCCGCCGAGGCAAACGGTGTTGTACCCCTGCGTAGGCTCGTCTTGGTCTGCTGTTTCTGGACCCTGGCTTTCGTTTTGGTGTGTCGAGTCGAGCGCGGGCATCGAGTTGCACAGGCTCAGGCCGCCCTCGACGACGACGATCTGGCTCTGCAGCAGCTTCTGCGGACCTTCAGCCGCGGCGAGGTACGCGGCGAGCAGCTTGTAGCCCGGGTCGCCGCTGGCGTGGAAGATGGTCCGCCAGGGGTGCACGATGCTGGCAAAGGCAGCCAGGTCCAACACGGCGGTGCCGTTGCTCTCAGTCGTGGGCGGCGGCAAGGACGAGCTGGGGTCATGATCGACGAGGACGACGCGCGCGTCGACGGAGCCCGGCTCTTGGCCGCCAAGGTCCGCGGGTATGGCGTGTTCGGCGCACAACGAGGCGATGATGGAGTAGAGCTCGGCGAGGAGGGCCTGCGCGCGCGCCCAGCGGACGGCTTTGGAGCGGGGGCCCGGCCCGGCGGACAGGACGGGCGCGGCGACGGCGACGACGAGGACGGCGGCCGGGCAAGGCGCTTGGCTCCTGTGGGCGGCGCTGAGGCGGGTGAGGACGGCGGCCAGGGGCACACGATACGTGGCGTGCAGGACGGGGCGAGTCGCCGGCCGGGGCGGCGCCGGGAGGAGCAGCAGCGACGGCGCGTCCGGGCTCGGGCCCGACGATGATGAAGGCGGCATCGTGCGCTGCGAGGAGGCTGGATGGTGGTGAGTTGTGGTCACCGGCGGCGGCAAGGCGAAGCGCGGCGCGGCTCCCGGGCGATGACCAGACCACTGCGCCTTATACCGCTGTCGGCATGGCAGGGCTGCGTTCCTGGCGATGGGAATGCTGCGGTTGTGTTTCCGGCCAGATGATAGAAGCTGGGCGATGGAGATGTCGCGACGGATAGCTTAAGGTATATAGTAGTTATAGGTAGCTCCGAGGTGCCGTGGGGTAGCGGGGACGGCCGCTCTCTCAGTATTAGCCAAGGAGAACAGGCCGGGCAGGTGGGTCCCCGAGGATTAACCGCACACCCACGCGTAGCGCGCAGCCACATCACCGTAGCGGCCGGCCGTGGAGGGTAACTAAAGTTAAGGTCGTAGCCTCACCTGCCAGGTCTTTCCTCCCGGCAACCTCTGCGCGCCTTCACCTCCTCTTCTTCACCACTCACCCTCCCTTTTGGTTACCAGTTTCGGTACATAGATCGGGACGGCTGCTCAGGTTCAGCGGCCAACGCAGACACGCCATGGCTTCCAACGACCCTCCTCGGTTCGATGATTCTGAGGACGAGGACGACTTCCACCCTGCTCCGGCTGATTTGTCCGACGAGGAGCCTGCCGATGATGACGGCGAGCAGCACGTGAAGCGAGGCGCCCGGCACAGCAGCGCTGGCGATGACGGCGATTCTGCCAACGATGGCGACAGACCTCGCAAGTCACGGGCCGGCGGCAGCGATGACGAGGACGATGAAGAACCTCGAGCGCGCCCCAGAGCCGACGATGATGACGAGAACAAGGACGAGGAGGAGGATGAAGAAGACGAAGACGAAGAAGAGGAAGAGGAAGATGATGAGGATGAGGATGTGCAACAGGTCAGCCCTCTCCGACACCTTCGCCCCTTCCTGGCGCTCGTGACGATGCTGACACTTGGATTAGGGCCATCGCCGAAAGCGACGCCGAGACCGACGCAACGCTTTCTTCGATATCGAAGCAGAGGTAGACGATGAAGATGAGGGTGAAGATGAGGAGAAGGAAGGTGAAGAGATTGAGGACTTCATCGATAACGCACACCCCGACGACGTAGCAGAGAGCGCTCGATTGGATGACGATCGAAGACATCGCGAGCTCGACCGTCGCCGAGAACTGGAGGCGAGCATGGACGCTGAGAAGCAGGCTGAAATCTTGCGACAGAGATACGGTAATCGACGGCCGGCCAAGGGCTTTGGCGACTCAGCTGTCGTTCCAAAGCGTCTCCTGCTCCCGAGTGTCGACGATCCCAGCATCTGGGCTGTTCGATGCAAGGAGGGCAAGGAGCGCGAGGTTGTGCTCTCCATCACCAAGCGAATCGAAGAGCGGCTGGGAACCAAAGATGAGCTCGCCATCACGGCCGCCTTCGAGCGTGGTGGTGCCCAGTCGGTCATGAAGAGCTTCGTCTACGTCGAAGCCCAGCGACAGACCGACATTCTCATGGCGCTGGACGGCATGCTGAACGTCTACCCTCGATCAAAGATGACTCTCGTGGACATCAAGGATATGCCGGAGCTTCTGCGCGTCACCAAGACGCCAACTCTCGAGCCTGGCGCTTGGGTCCGCTTGCGACGGCCGGCCAAGCATGCGGGCGACCTGGCCCAGGTCCTGGATGTTACTGAGAACGGCCTGGAAGCGAGGGTCCGATTTATCCCGAGACTGGACTACGGCATGCGTGACGATACCCTCCTTTCCACAGACGGCAAGAGAAAGAGGCCTGGCATGGCAGGACCCAAACCTCCTCAGAGGCTCTTTAGCGAGGTGGAGGCGCGTAAGCGTCATCCTCGTCACATTCAAGGCAACCCCACTACCAATACGTGGTCGTATATGGGCGACGAGTTCGAAAATGGCTTCCAGGTCAAGGATGTCAAGATCCAGCAGCTCATCGTCGCCGACGTTAATCCGTCCTTGGAGGAGGTCACTCGATTTGCCTCCGGCGCCGAAGACGGCACCGAGAACTTGGACCTCAAGGCCTTGGCAGCAAGCTTGAAAGACAGCAGCTCGCTCGTCACCTACCTGCCGGGAGATATCATTGAGGTGTATGCAGGTGAGCAGCGAGGCGTTGTGGGCAAGGCTACCAACGTCCAGGGTGACATCGTCACCATGACGGTCACCGAGGGAGACCTGGAAGGACAGAGCATCGAGGTGCCTATCAAAGGCCTTAGAAAGCGGTTCAAGGTTGGCGACCACGTCAAGGTTATCGGAGGCAGCAAGTTCCGGGACGAGGTTGGCACGGTCGTCAAGATCTCCGAAGATCGCGTCACTCTTTTGACAGACCAGACCAATACGGAGGTGACGGTATTCAGCAAGGACCTACGTGAGGCCAGCGATATTGGTGGCCAAGGGTCGCTCGGACAATACACCCTGCACGACCTCGTTCAGCTCGACCCTACTACGGTGGGCTGTATCGTCAAGGTTGATCGCGAATCCCTTGTGGTTCTGGACCAGTACGGAGACCCGAGGCAGATTATGCCTTCTCAGATCTCCAACAAATTGCCTCAGAGGAAGCAGGCTGTCGCAGCGGACCGCGATGGCTCAGAAATCCGGCTCGATGACAAAGTCAAGGAGTTCACGGGCCAGCAGCGACAGGGCAAGATCATCCATATTCATCGATCATACATATTCCTGCACACCAACGACAGCACTGAAAACGCAGGTGTCTTTGTCACCAAGGCCAGCATGGTCAACACCATCGCAGCAAAGGGCGGCCGTGTCAACTCGGCTGCGTCTGGGCCTGATCTGAGTACCATGAATCCGGCTCTGAAGATACACAAGAACGGCGCCGAGAATAAGGCTTTGCAGCAACCGGTCAAGACGTTTGGCCGCGACCGAGCTATCAACCAGACTGCGATCATCAAGAAAGGCCCATACAAGGGCCTCTTGGGTATCGTCAAGGACACCACGGACACACATGCTCGCGTCGAGCTGCATACCAAGGGAAAGACCGTCACAATTCCTCGAGAGTCGTTGAGCTTCCGGGACAAGACGTCGGGTGCCGCCATCGACATCAACGGCAGAGGCCGGGGTGCGCCTGGCGGGTTCAACCGTGGGCCGAGCGACAGAGTGCCCGGCTGGCAAGGAGGATCTCGTACTCCGATCAGTGCGGGCGGCTCGGACCGGGTCCCTGCCTGGGGATCGCGCAGTAAGTTCCAGGCATCTATCTTGCCGTACACGTGCAGAGTATGCTAACAATCAAGTAGCACCGGCTGCCGCCAGTGGGCGAACCCCAGCGTGGAAGGCCCAGGATTACTCTGGGTCGCGAACTCCAGCCTGGGCGGATGGCTCTAGAACTGTCAATCCGTACGATGGCAGCCGAACTGCGTACGGTTCGGGTTCGAGAACGCCAGCCTGGCAATCTGGGGCCAGGACCCCGGCAACTGGCGACGCGTTTGGAGCTGGGTCTCGAACACCAGCATACGGAGCAAGTGGGGGCATGGATGGATGGACGTCGGGCTCCAAGACGCCAGCGTGGGGTTCATCCGCACCCACGCCTGGGGCGAGCGGTAACGACTCGTGGGGATACACACCCGGAGCCACTTCGTCCGCGGCCTACGATGCACCAACACCGGGCGCCGGCATGGGGGCTCCCACTCCTGGCGCATTGAACGCTCCGACACCCGGTGCCTACTCTGCCCCGACCCCCGCGGCCAACGCACCCACTCCAGGCGGCGGCTGGCAAGGAGGATGGGGTGCGGAATCGGCACCGACGCCGGGGGCCGGAGCCCCGACGCCTGGGGCAAGCGGATACAGCTCTGGTTACTACGGCGCTCCGACCCCTGCGGCATACGGTGCGCCGGAGACTCCAGCAGCCAGTGGACCGAGGTATACGGATGATGATTGATCCTGAGGCGAGATGGATCTTTGACGGCGGGGGCGATATCGTTCTGACGACTACGGGAAAAGTTCGGTGAGATGGATCGTTGAGACGAGGCGTTTGAAACCCTGTACTTTTAATTAGAGAACGACACTTTGCCAGACATTCGGTCTTTGCAAGGGATGCTTTGCCAGTGGCATAAATCGCAAGAAATTGATACCGGAGTAATAAAGTGTTATCAGCTTGTCAGCTTCTTGCGCGGTGGGGTTCTGTCGGGAAGATATCAAGTTGATAAATGAGGACGGAGGGCCTTATGTCTGTTGAAGGCAGTCATCAGCTCTCAGCGCCCACATTCCGATAATGTCTGGGGAGAAATTTATCGCTCTATGAGCCAGAGTTATATTATGCATCAGCTTCATGCATTGCCTTCAAAACATTTACTGAGAGAAACTGCAAGCTCGAATATGCTAGTTCAGTGAAAAGGCGGAAGCTAATTTGTAGACGGGGGCGGTGGCAGAGAGCGCCTACCCTACACAGATAAAGCACGCCAACCTACGATAAGCGGAATTCTGCCCCGGCACAAAGCTTCATCAGCTTCACCAAGCTGCAACTCCAGCCATGCCAGCGACCATGGCGCCCACACGAATAGGGAGCCCAATTTTTCAGCATTGCAAGCGGCGCGCGTGCCAGCTTGGCAGCAGGGCATATGCCAATGGCTCAGCAAAGCCCGCGTCCGCGCGGCCGGCCACCGGCGCAGAAGCTGCCAGACCGCCCGTCACGGCGAACAGGACGGCCTTGAGAACCGCCGAGGCCCGGGAAGCTGCCCTCCGCGCAGCGCGCATGCGGCGCCAGGCCGAGCGAGGAGACAGCCAAACTGAAGAGGCGAAGAGGCGGCTGGAGAACGAGGATTACCAGAAGAGATACAAGACGGCGGCTAGGAAGTGGGTGTCGTCGCTCATTGCCCTGCCGATCCTGCTCGTGACGAGCTACTACCTCTTCGATCGATGTGAGAAATTCTAGTCCATGTGTTTTGTCGAAGACGAAGAGATGCTAACGAGTATTGGCTGTAGTGGCGCTGGGCCATGCTCAGAAAACTATGCCAACGACATCGCCCCCTCCTGCGGACAACACGGACGAGAAGAACGCGTAACGTGACGATGCCGCACACTGAAGGCATACCGAACAAAGTCGAATTCCATGCCGGCTGTTCCAGAGTCCTCAAAAGCCCATCGTCGAAGCTCGCGTTGTATATACGCGTGCTTGCCCGGACGGTAGGCGCAACCATTCTACACTCGAAACTGCCTTACATTACGAGAGCCGAGAATATTATTGTTGCCACGGACGCAAATGGCACTCTGGCCGCAACACAGCGAGGAGTTGAACTTCAGATATTGGGGAGTTGGGAGTCAAGGCGCACTGAATATCGACCATTGAATACAAGCGGAACTCCGCTGCTCGCTTGATGAGACACGAACGGAGCCAAAAGACGAAGCAATTTGAAGTGGCAATTCGAGCTCTGTCGGGTTATTTCCTGCCTTCATACCTGCCGTGAGGAAACGTACGTCGATAGAGGGGGATGGACGTCGCAACGTGAACGCACAGCCGCTACACAGAGACCGAGGTCATTCCCAGGACGTGGAAAAGCTCCATCATGTCCTGAGCAATACTGATCTCCTCAATGAGGCCTTGGCTGTTCAAGACGAGGAAGTCAGTTCCGTTCCAGGTTACGGGGTCGCCTGCTTTAAGGGTCCTGCCGGGGTAGCGCGCAGGCTTCAGTTAGCAATCTGTGTCCTCGTCGAACGAAGCAAGGGAAGGATTGGCCACATACGTTGGACCTTTGTAGTCTCTGCCCATGATAGCCTCCGCTTTCCAGCGAATGGCAATATTGCGGCCGTCGGCAGCCCAATGAAGGACCTTGAAGCCAAGTGACTCCCAGCCAGCTCGTGCAAACTTGAGGAAACCCACAAACTCCTCGGATGAGTTGACGACGACGGGCGCGCTGCCACTTGCTGCGGGATGGCGGTCGATTTGAAGCTTCACGTCAAGGGCAAGTGTCTTGTCGGCGATGGACAGGTTGCCGCCCCAAAGTGCGAGGTACTTGTCCCTGACCTGGGTCAGCTCTTCGCGGGAAAACATTTGTTGGCGGCGCAATAGCGAGTTGAATTGGTCAGGCGGAGATAGGGAAGATAGTGACTAGGTAACAGAGGCTGCCGGTAGAGAGTATGTCGTCGGGGGCCAAGCTTGTCGGCTCCCTTTTGTCAGAATCTGAGGCGTCGGATGAAAAAAGATCGTGACAAGAAAACGCCTGCTCTATCAACTTATTGACTCCCGAGGCGCGATTTTGTTTCGGTAGTCCCATGGAAGGGGAAGACAAGCAGACGTCATGGTCCGCCCCGGGGCGGACACGTCGTGGGTGGCGAAATTGAGAGCCGGTGACGGCGCTGACGGCGTGTACCTGACGAGCCATTTGGAAGTCTTCAGAATCTCATAGTATGACTGGTTTACTTCTGGGTGACTTTGTTCGCGGCCTTCTGCGAGGCGCACCCTCGAGCGCCGTCACGCATGGCTCGGGCATCCACTCCGCCTCACGAAGAAGATGGCTTGACCGACTGCCCTGTCGATTCGTGTGAGTACGAGGCACATATCTTGGACAGCCAATTACAGTGTTAACTTAATTCAGGGTAATAAAGCACGCCCTCGTGGAATTGGCCATTGTCCCAAGAGGAATGATGCATTCCCCCGACACCTCTAGTCATAGCTTGACCACATCGTTGCTGGCAGTAGAGAGGCAAATGTGGACTCCTATTTGTCCGTATGTTCTTACTTGAGCAACTGACCTCGTGAATTTAGCATAGGCCAGATGATTGTGAGGCACGATTCAGCCAGGAGACTTCACATAATATATGTAGATGCAGCATCTTATTGAGACAGGCTTCATTGCTTCTCACAGCGCTTTTCAATGATTTGAGTGATGTGATTAAGACCGCAATGCCGCTGGGTGCGTCTTACCAGGTGGACACTAACCAGATCAAGCCATCTAAGTGCCAGCACTATCCCAGGAATTGATATACGATAAGTCGTTGCGCTCGGCCTTCGGTCTGTCCTTATGTCGTCAACAAACAACTGGCCAGGTAAGACTGGCCGTAGCCAGGAACATTGCACTTGGATTACAGCGCCTTTTCGTTATTGTCGAGAATCTCAAAAGCGGCTGCAGCTCTCATCCGATTCGTTGGCACCGACATCGCTTTTCATCGTTAATCTGTGCATACAAGTATGAGTGCGATGTGCCCTGTCGCGATAGAGTTTGCGTCACCATTCGTTTTAGATATAGAATTCGAACATCCGAGATTAGTGCAGCCGTTATCGTCGGCAGTAGCGGCCAGTGACAACCGAGCTCTAATGCATGCGGGCGTTTGACTCAGATACTGGGTGTCTTTTAAACGTTAAGCCTTAATAATCATCCGTAGACACCATATCGTAACTTTTCCCATTCACCCTGAGCCCACAGGCTTTACCGCGGTCAAAGGAAAACCATGATATGGTGTTTACGCAATGTAACTTTTTCTCTTCCGTACCGATGAAAGGGTGGAATGATGTTTTGCCAAGGAACCCTTATAACAGTTCGGCATATCACGTACGAAATCATCTTTATGCTACACTAAGCATGAAGTAACGATGTAACGCCAAGCAACTCTCTATAACATTCCGGAGGGTTACTTACGAAAACATGTTCATACTGCACCAAGCATGACGTGGAACGATATTGTGGCTCTATGGGAGGCCCGTCCCGCTGCGCCCGGGTCGCCGAGTTAACTGGCCGTCCAGGCCCCACACCACTTAGTCGGTTGGCTTTTCGGTCTCTTTTTGCTAAGCAGGAGACAGAAAGTCTGAGGTCTCAATCTTTATTCTTCTTATAAATACAGCGACACTTTTACTCCTGCTTGACTTGCTACAATTACCTTTAATAGTGATCTACGTATTACCATAGCCCGGCATATCACTTATGAAGGCCCTGTTTATGCCGCACTAGGCATAAGAGCGATGAATCTATAGTTTGTAACTCGCAGAAGAGAAACCTTGTATCCGATTCAGATGTCAGTGCGGCACACAAGTTTATAAAATTGCTTACGTACTGGCTGATATTAAATTGCAGAGAAACGCTGTCCTGTGTTACCCATCGCATTACCTCGACGTGCTTCCGAACTTTCGTCACTTTGTTGCACTGCCTTTGTTACACTGCCTTTGCTATGGCATGCTTACGTCAGTCTCGTACAATAATTGCACTTTCCGCGCTCTTATACATTCCAGTGGTATTAGGTGGAAAAATGCAGCTGGGATTTCGACGCGTAAATGAGGTAGAAGAACTCTTCTTTCAGCACGTTGTCTCAACGTGATAAGTTGACATAATCATCTAGATTGGAGCCCGACAGTACAACAGTGGAAACATCCAAGAATATAACTCCGGCCAGATGTTCCTTGGCCGTGGTCTATATTTCACCCCTAACATTGACACCTGGGAGTACGGAGAATTTTGCGGGGCCTGGGAGTCCGATGACGAATCCGAAGGAGTTTATTACGAGTTTGAATCGTCTGATTCTGAGTCTGAAGGGGCTTTTTACGCGTCCGAAGAGCCTAATGAAGAGCCCGACGAGCCCGATAACAGGTCCCCAGGGCCCGACTGGTTGGTCTTGACGAATACAGTTGGTTTAGAATACTAACGTTCCTAGGTACTGCGTTGCTTATGTAGATAAGGACAAGTTTGACAGTATGCCTAAGGAGTACGTCTCAACTGCTCGCCATGAGTCGGACTTCAGCGAAAACAGCAAGATTCTCTTTGGATGGATGGATGAGGGTAGGGACGGCCAACAGTTAAAGCTTCCCTGGGACTTGCTCACAAACGGTAATAACGAGCTAGAGTTCGAGATTTATTGCGAGGAAGACAAGAAAAAATTGAGGAGGCGGATAAAGGCTCTTGGCCTCACAATGGTAGAGAGTGGCAATTCGTATGTGGGCTTAGCGTCAGATGCGGTTAGCACTTGGAGCTTGGGCAGCGACTTTGACGAATTCTTTGGTAAGCTGCTTATGAAAATCAAAACGAGGAAAAGTAAGAAGGTCTCGCTAATAGATATGACTAGGCGTGACAGTACACTCAGAGACTGGCGATGGAAGCCTAGTTGCAGCCATTCAGGATGATCTGATTCTCAACGGCATTGACCCTTCTTCGATCGACCCGCAAATTTTTACAAAGCTTACAGCATTCTCTCTGGATGCCACTGAGTGCATTGCGTTGCTTTTTGCCTTTGGAACAGAACCTGAGACCCAGACTTTGGGACCTCGTGGTATCGGTACGTTTGGCTTATATCAGCGACTGCCTCAATATTGACAGATCCAATAGAGAATAGGCGTTCAACTGCTTGTCTTAACGTTTATACTGAGTTCGAACGCCTACGTCACAACGCTCAGAGAAAGAGACTTCGTGTCTGCGCCCCTGGCTTTCAAGAGATGCTTCCTATGTGTGAGGGAAAGGACGAAAAGTCGGGTAAGCATAGCCGCTTGTTTATGGCTATACAAAGACTCATACTCAATAGATTCGAATCCTGGTCTTTTGATTTGCGAAGCTCCTTCCTCTTGCTCTTGGGTCCAAAGCCCCCCCAATCAATGTGGTCAGTAACCCCCCACCGCTCAGTCATATTCTTGACGTCAGCTTTCTAATATGCCAGTGACGAAGCGGCCGTGCCCGAGAAATACCTCAATGTGGTTGCGACTTCCTTCTCGCTCAACAGGTTTACGGGTGACTGCCTCTACTACCAGTAAGCGTTTCCTAAAGCGAAAAGCTGCCGCAAACTCACGAATTCAGGCAAGATTCGTGTCAAGGTAATGCCACGGACATTTCGAACCATTCCAAACGCCAAGCCACTGTAGAACAGGAAGGAGAAGATCTTATTAGATCTTTTAAGTGCTCCGCGAAAAAGATGACCACGAAAAACCCAGGTGAATATTGGCGGCAGGATGAATGCTCCAAAACTATCCGTAATTGGGGACATAAGCACGGGCTTCATTGCGAATATACTTCAGGCTCGAAACCAGGAGAACGACAACCGATCAGGTGCAGTCTGATGCAGGAGGACCCAAAGAATCCCACAATGAAGTTCGACCACAAAGTTAATCGCTTAGCCATCACAGTCACGCTCGCTGAGGACTACTATGGTAACGCTGGAACGCACCGTCGTCTTTCTGCTGTATTCAGCGGGAACAAGAACATAGTGCTGTTTGGCGCTAAGACTAGCCCTAGCAGTCCAGGGCAGAGCAGCGGACGAAAAGAAGTCAACATAAGGGATGTTTGGTCAACTGATAAGGTGCCTCTGAGTTATATTCAACGAGTCGGCTTTCTGCAATTCTGCCCTTTCACCATGGCTGAACTATTCCGCGACGATGAACCGGATGATTTCGAGATTGACAGTGAGTTCTGGAGATTGCTAATTTTGAGGACGGCTAACGAGCCCTTCTGCCATCTAGAGATCGAATTGGAAGTTAAAATTGCTGAACCCGGCTTACCCAAACACCTCCTGTTCAAATATAAGGCGGAGAATTTGGGTCTCTGGTGTGGCGGGAGGCTGAAGAGAGGGAAGCTCACGAGAGCTAAGCTCAGCGGGTCGAATAGGGACTGTATAATAGATTTAGACCCAACAAAGTGGGTTGCAGAGGTGAAATAGTACAACAAGGACAAACAATTCAACTTGTGCCTATGCGGCTCGCGCTCCTGTTCTCAACTCAACATTTCAGCTTGAAGTGTTTAGCTCTTCCTGTCCTCCATTTGCTTGCTCGATAGGTCTTGGGTCTTAAATCTAGGAGAAGTCTAAATTGAGGCCATAAACGTATTTCAAAGAAGTTGGTAGTTGGCATCATTACGATCTAAGTCAACTCGATGTCGCCAATAGCAAATCTTCGGCAGGGAGGACGAGGTCCTCGACTCCGCCATGCGTGTCAAACCCTCGATCTGACTTGACACGAGAAAAGGCGGTACACTCATGAACAAGAGCCCAAATAAGCGAGAGGCGGTGGCCTATTGGCTGCTTTGAAAATAGGCCGAAGCCCCAAAAAAAAAGCCCACCATCGTCGAGTGCGCTGTGTGCAGGTGCTACATATACAATATTGTGTCTTTGGCTCTGTAATCCCTGTCGCGTTGCGGAGGGAAGACTACGAGCTCTGGTATCAAATGTACCGACACATGCTCTAAATCCTCTGGCAGGAAGCTTTATAGCGGCTTCATCAGCTGACTTACTTCAGCATATGCAGATGACGTAACGGCATAAATAATTTCGGAGTTGAGGGGTTTCACTTCCCCGCCACCTCAATCTACACAGCAATCGCAGACATCTACTAGCCCATTTTCCAGGTCTTATTATTTAACCACCTCGGCTAGCACCACTTGCTAGTACTATATCAATCTAAGCTGTTAGTATGTACAGCCTTGTTGAGATTACCTCCTTTCTCCTCGCCTTCCTACCCAACCCACCGTTCTTGCTACCGAGCCCTCCCACCGATGCGAAGGAGAGGCGACACAAACCGCTATCACGGTTTATCGGAACAGAACATCCGTTAGATCGCAGTTCGAGTAGATATATTGTCTCGGAAGGAGATGGGGAACACAAATAACAAATGTGTTATTTGAATCTGGAGCGCCGTTAAGGAAATGCAAACATTGACGATGAAGATTACCGGTCGCCCGACGCATATCTGCAGTACAAAGTTACCGACAGGATAAAATAAACTGCATCTGAATTGTTTAAATAAGGATTCCACTTCTAAGCGGCGGAGGTTGATGGCAAGGTTCACGGAGAGATTGGTTCATCATGCTATAAATATAGAATAGGATATTCGATTGACGTGTTGTCTTTACTCTCTGCAACGCGCCATGTCGGCTGTTTAGTAGCTATCAATAGCATCTGAGCTCTGTAACGGACACCGCGTCGGCTTCGCAGCAATTAAACCTGAGACTAGCTCTGCCTCGTAACCTCATTGCACCGCCTCCGGAGATAGTTGCGGACTAGATAGCTGACAAGAGCGGCGATGGCAATTGCACGATGCCTAACATTCTATGAATATGAAAAGAGGCACCTGAATCGCAAAGATGATATGGGCCCTCTTGCACGATGCCCTTCTTACCTGCTCCTGAACAAAACCTCGCACATGCAGGTAGAGTGTTCTACAGCCTCGCGCCGATCTTGGCAGATTTCTTTTTCCGCATCTCTTCTGCGTCCCTCTGGGCCCTCTCTCTCATAGTCTTCCGCATGATCTTGCCACTGGAGAGCTTAGGAATTTCGTCAACGAAGGCGACTCCGCCCTCGAGTCGCTTGTGCTTAGCTACGCGAGAAGCGATCCAGTTCTTGATGTCGTCAGGCGATATCCTGCCACGAGATCCTTGTTGAATTACGACATATGCTCTTGGTCGTTCCTCGTCGCCTCTGTGAGATCAGTGACCTCAGCTCAATGATTCCAATTTCTTATCAACAGCGGCGCTTGTTCGACTTACAAGGTAACTCCCACAACGGCGGCGTCTGCTACGTGCTCGTTCTTCAACAGCGTCGCCTCTAGCTCTGCTGGCGCCACCTGAAACGCTTTGACTTTGATGAGCTCCTGAGGACTCGGGTGTTAGTAAACTCATATTCTTTGGCGCGGGCTCTTAAGACCGACCTTCTTGCGATCCACAATCCAGATGAAGCCGTTAATGTTGCAGGTGGCAATGTCCCCGGTCCTGAGCCATCCTTGCTCATCTATGGTCTCCCTGGTTGCAACATCGTTCCTCCAGTAGCCAAGGCTGACGTTTGGACCCCTGATGCATATCTCTCCCCGCTGGCCCAACTCCACCTCACTGCCGTCGTCGTTGATGATTTTAGCTTCACAGTTGGGCATGAGTTTTCCGACGGATCCACTGTGGTCCGGGGCCCCTCCAGGCATTATAGCACAGGCACAGGTGCATTCAGTCATGCCCCAGGCTTGTCGAACCGGGACTGAGAACTTCTCTTGGCAGTCATTTTGCAACTCAAGCGACAGCGGTGCACCGCCACACAACATGGTCCTGACGCTGGAGACATCGCAGTGAGCCGCCTCGGGGCGCTTCGAGAGCATGACCAGGACGGGGGGCACAACGTGCAGGGCGGTAATTCGGTGTTGCGCAATCAGCTCCAGGTACTTCTCAAAGACGAACCCGGCCATGACATAGACTGAACACCGGAGCTTGGCGGCCATGAGGACTAAAACGAGCTGTCCGTACGCGTGATAGAGGGGCAAAAAGCCAATCCACCGCTCGTCCGCAAGCGAATGGGACGTCTCATAGGGCGTGCCGAGGTACCACATGAATATATGCTGCTCAACGCTAAAGACGAGGTTGGCATGGGATACACAGACGCCCTTCGGGAGGCCCGTCGTCCCGGAGCTGTAGTTGATGGTGGCGATCGTCTCAGCAGCCTCGCGGCGTCCCAGTACTGGCCACTGCCAGGTGTCACCTTGCTCAGAGGTCCCAACCATGACTGTCCAGTCCTCGACTCCTTGACGAGCGGGGTTGATCTCGTCCGAGAACTGAAAGATGCGGTCTGAAGGGACGCCGGTTTGGGCGGCAGCCTCAAGCACGAGTTCAAGGACACTAGGATGGGCCAATATAGCCTTGGCTGTGCTATTGGAGATTTGGTATGCTATCTCTGAAGAACGGAATTGCATAAAATGCGTCAGCAGAAAAAGTTGATGAGTGGGCATAATGGAGTGGAACAAACATGATGTTACGTACCCTGAACGGTAGATGTCGGGTTGACGCCGGTGAAAATGAAACCTCCCCCTGCGCTGGCCAGGAAAGAAATCGGAAGGAAGATGTGGTTTGGGGTGCAAGCCAAGACGACATCCCCCTTCGCCAGCCCTAGCCTCTCGAGGCCAAAAGCGAGTCGCCTGGTCCATTGCAGCGCCTGTCTTGATGTCAGGCTTCTGCTGGGCCGGCTGCTGTCGATCCAGAGGGGCTTGTCGGAGACGCGGCCGTGGCTGAAGAGGTAGCTAAGGATATCGGTGTGCGGGTGGTCAAGGGGAGGATACTCAGATGAGAAGGGCATAATTGCGAATGCGTTTTGGCTACTGGAACATGACGGATGATCCGGACACAAATGCGAGCGATCAAGAAGTGAGTGAGGAAGTAAAGTGAAGATGAGGGGCTTGAAGCAGCCCGGCTCTGCTGACAGTTTGCTTCGTCAGAAGGCTTTTCGGCAGTCGGGTCCCACGTTGAATGCAACGCCGATGCGAAGACCGGCCATGCGGCTGTAATGGAACTAGTCGATCGAAATTAGAGATAGCATCGCCCGGTGCGTTTTTGGAACGCCCCGCAGTAATGTGCAGGATTATGACAGGGCGCCACCTGGTGATGTAGTGTCTTGCGTCCGGTGTCAGCTTCATGTTGTACAAAGTGTGGCCTCGTGAAAAAGATCTTACTATAGTAACATTTTCACTATTTTGAGTAGATCCAGTCCCGCGGTGCAAGACTGATAATGTACTCCCCTGCTGTTTCCCCATCCGAGCTAGGGAACTTCCATTCGTCCTGGAAAAGTTGTCTTGCAAAGCACAGCTGCACCTCAACGGTTTGGGCAGCCCATCCAGGCAGTCCATTCAGGCAGCCCATTTATCACTTTTCATACGCCATATAAATATTAAATTGCCGTAAGTTATATAAGGGTCAATATGCTAGGGCTCGAAACACTCTTTGTGGAGCCCATGAACATCTCACCAAACATGATTTTGTCAATGAAAGCCTCCCCTTTCACTTCCATACTACCGCTTGAGCTGTCGTTCCTCGGTGACAACACGAGTGGAACGCTGCAGCCAGAAATCACCCATATCTCATCGCCAGCCATGCATTGTTCCCGAACAAGTCCGATGTATCCCGTCATAGTCTTGCATGGCTGCCAAGATAGCAGGCGTTTCATTCTGATGAACGACCGTTCGCATCCCTCAACTAGTCTGGATCTGAGCCCAAGTGATGCCAGCTGCTCCCCCAAATTCGATCCTTCGCACCATTGATAGAACATAGTCGGTACGATTGCTGGTGCGGGTACCGGGTCTAGGAAAAACCGAAGAGGCTCAACGTGCGCGCAATCGCTTCAGCCCGATCCGCAGTGTGAGGATACGGCAAACCATCCCCGTAGGCAGCTGATGTCGTCCAAAAGTCAAAATACTCCTGAAAAAGCGTCGAGTTTGGTTCTGATAACTCGGCGTGCCGACTTTCATCGCAAAAGCTTCCCAGTACAGTGATCTTGTCGATTAGTATTCCTGAAACAGTCAATTCTCTTCCTTTAAATGTGAAGTCCACAGGCATGGTGCTTGAAGCGTTGAAAATGTCCTTATGGTCCACCCCATGGAGGCCTAAGCAACGTCGGAGACGGGCCGAACACCAATTAGGCACCCAGGATGGGCCGCGAAATGTTCGACGCAGGCCCTTGACTTCCACACAGTCCCTTTGCGCCGGGGTGCAGAGTCCAAGAAACTCTAGGTTATTGTATAGCCGGGCATGTGATTCAACAGAGGTTCTGAAAGCTTCCTCTGGTTCAAGGTCGTACCGAATAGGGTTGCACATGGCCTCTTCAGGGCTACAAAGTGCCAGCAGTCCGTAAACTTGGTCATGCGCTACGGTGGTCCGGCTGGTGCGTAGGTTTTCGAGCAACCATAGTAGATTTGGATGGGTTGATTTGGCATGGAACGCTCGTTTCAGTTCTTTCATAACTAGAACCGGCCTGATTGACCCAATGGTGGCAGCCTTCAATGTTTTCATGTCCCTGGGCCGTGCAATCAGTGCGCCGCCAGCAATGTCTACTCCCTGCAATAAATCGTCCATGGTCATCGTGTCCAAACCACAGAGAAAGACTGCCTGTTTCGGAATGATTGCTTCCTGGACAACCCATCTCCGGTGGAACCAGTCGCAGGAAAGCAGATGCTTGAGAGAATCCCAGCCGATGGGATCGAATAGTGTCCATAGTTTAGCCTCGCCCACATGCGGTTTGTCCTTCACTAGTCGCCGTAGGTAATGAAACGCATAGAGAAGGCGGCTGTCTGACTCGTTGATCCAGATGATGACCCACTTTGCTTGCGAATATATGTGTCGCATAAGCGGGATTTGAGATGCTTTCTCGCTGACATCCGCCTGATTGATGCAAGCCATGTCTATCCACATCGGCAACATGGACCCATTGTCCCATAGTTGAGGTAAGGTGCTAGAGTCATGGCAAAGAAGAGAGAGAAGGAGAGACTCGAGGTTTCTCGAGATCGGTACGTCCTTGTTTCCGCACCCTGATTCAAGATGCATGGTAGCCTCAGCCTTCCCCTGACCCCACACATGAGATACCGACACAAAAGTTGGCGTATTGCCGATAGACACACGCCTCAGTCTACCAGAAAGCATCCCGGTGCCGGTCCCAGGCAAGAGATCTAGGAGACGAATTTCCCTGGCTGGGGCGCTCAGACAATAATGATTCGAGGCGAGCATCTTGAAGTTGGTTTGCGGGGTAGTCTCGTCAGCATGGCATCCCGCGTAGCCTGAAATATGTGTCGACCCCTGCCCTCGCTACACTGTCACATGATTCAATCATCATCTTGGCGAGGCAACCTAACGCCGACGCACAGGCAGGCTATGCGTACGACGACTAGGTGGCCGGAGAGATGATGAAGTCAGCCGTGACAGTTCTGAGATTGCCGTTAGACGGACAGGAGAGGGAGGCCCGGCGTGGTCATGATGACTCCTTGAAATGTACTGCTTGAGTTCGGGGGAGTGGAATCGCTTAGGGCCAGTGTGCATGCAGAAGCTCACCATATAAACATAACCGTGAACGAATTGGAGTAGGTAGTTATTATATTTCATGGGCGGCTTTTAGATACTACTGCTCCTAACTAGCCGGGCAATAAAACCTAATTCAGTATTAGCCGGTTACGTGCGCTTCATCTTCGCCTACCTTCCGATAATTGTCGGCCATCTGTAACCCTGTTGATCCTCGAATTGTTGTACCTATGTCGAATTGCTCCGACAGCAAGAAATGGCTTTCCCTATCTGCGCTTCTCCCGCGCCGGGGTTTGACTGGTCACGTCGGCAGGGCATGGCAGGGCAGGGTAGGCCGGCTAACGGCAGCGACGATCGGCAGATGAGGGCCGAATGCGAGGCGATGCTTGCATCAAACCAGCCGTTGGACGGCAGGTGTCTCCCTTTATCTTGCGGCCGTTGGGGGTCGGTTGCAAGGCTCCAGCGACGTCGTAGTCTCTTCGCAGAGTGACCCGTTTGGAGGCCATACTTCAGCTTTTCAACCAACAACATTGAGGATCCGCCCCCACTGCAACGGTTACTGCGGATGCAACCTCAACTCTGTAGATCGAGGCTGACTGGCGGCCAGGGGGCGGCCGACAAATCGCTCAAAACGGTCCGCCCTGCATGGCATGTGAAGGCATAGGCGCCACTTGAGCTCGGTGCGCCCACGCGGCTGAGGGTTGCATCCTGGAACCCGCGCGGGCAGCGAGTTATTACCGTATTTATTAGGTCGTAACGCTCTGCCGCCTATTTTGCAGGGTATTCAATCTCTTTGATTGGCTTGGGGCCACGGGATGCTATGAAACGTCTTCATGGCTATTTTGTATGAGCTCGATTATTAGTCCCCCGTAGCGTAAGTGAGACAAAATATCAGGGGGGCGATTATGAATTTTACGAGTTAATACGACTGCAGATCCTTGCAGATGTGCCTTGATTAAGATCAACTATCCTCCACCTTCAAGTAAGCTTGTCCCCCCATCTTGTCCCCCCATCCCTTCCAGGCTCGGTAATACTTTACGACCTTCATGGCTGCCCAGCAACAGCATCCGAGCTCTAGTGGGCTGCTGAGCACCCCGAGGCGTTCTCGAAGTTCGCAGCGCCCGCAGGTCTGGCCGGAGCCGCCTGGGTACCAGCACCGCCAGGCTGATTACGACGATCCCCAGAGACGTTATGCTCCTTCTCCAGTGTCAGAGCGGGCAGAACATGTCTACCAGCCGGTTCCGATGGCCGTTGATCCGGTGATTGGACAGGGCGAGCCTTCAAACTCCGCGGAAGCACCTCTAGAACCGGCAAAGGACCAGCAGCCCGTTAGGCATGCGTCAAGAGGGTGTTGCCGGGGAGGTGGCTGGATGTGGGGCAAAGAGGTTGCAAGCATCATCTTTAGCATTCTATGCGTTGTTGCCATTGTTGTTATTCTCTCGCGGCTCGAGGGTCGGCCGCTGTCGTCATGGACGATAGCCGTGTCGCCTAACGCCGTCATTGCGGTTCTGTCGACTGCTGCTAAGGCCGCAATGATCTTGGCAATTTCCGAGAGCATCAGTCAGCTCAAATGGCTTTACCTACAGGGGCGTTACCTGAGGGGAAGAGCGTTAGAGTAAGCTTTGGTACCAGTTCGGGAGTCAGTTGAGATTGGGCTAATCGCGGCTCGCTTGCTAGTCTCAAGGACCTTCAAATAATTGACGACGCTAGCCGGGGGCCGTGGGGCGCATTGAGACTTTTCTGGCTTGCTAGGAGGGTGCCCTTCATCAGTTACGTTGGAAGTCTCCTCACAATTGCTGCTATCGCTGTGGATCCCTTCACACAGCAGATTCTCAGCCTCAGCCAGGAGTCAACCCAGGTGCCCGGGGCCCAATCTTCGGTGACCAGATCACAAGTCTACGACAAGGGTATCAATGCCCATGATGGCGGTGAGTGGCACTTGTTACCCCTTTGAGGCAGAGGGTGGTCTCTCAACATTTGCTGATATTCCTCGACCCCAGATGTTACACGACATGGGCCCCTGCAAGCCGCGACGATATTGGGCATGTACGACATGGTCTCACTGCCGCCATTTACTTGCCCCGGGTCCAACTGCACATACCCAGACTTCACATCTCTCGGACTATGCAGCAAGTGTAGCGATGTTACGGCGCAAACCGTCAAGAGCTGCGGACATCACGATGGACCGTATAGCCAGATATGTAACTTCACAACGCCAGGAGGGTTTAACCTACAGGCCTTCGCCGCGGATAGCGGCTTTAACACGTTTCTGAACATTAGCGACATGGGCATCCCGACCGGAGACTCAAACATAATCTTTATGAACTTGGGCATAATCCGCTTCACGTCTGAAAGCGCACGCTGGCAGGACACGTTAACGGCGTACGAGTGCCGATACAACATGTGTGCGCAGGCCTACGCGAATTGGACAACCGTCAATGGGACAGTGGTTCCCGGCGCGATCCAAGAGTTCCGGCTGACCGACACCACCGAAGAACATTCGCCAATGATTCAGTTTACGGCCCCTGAAGAAGGGTTTCCGGGGAACACGACCTTCATGATCAACGAGAACGATTGGGTCGATATAAAGGGCAGCCTTCAAGAAATCTTCACTCCCTTAACCAACGACGCGGGCGTTGACAGCTTTACCATAGGGCTGTATAATAGCCAGAACATAAGCCGGACGGTTGAGAATATCGCGACGAGCATATCATATCGGATGCTCTCGGGGCCGAATGCTACAGCTGTGTTCGGCCAGGTGTTTACGGTGCAAACGTTTATACACATCCACTGGGCCTGGCTGTCGTTGATAGTGACTCTGGAAATCTTCACGTGCGTGTTTCTGACCCTAGTAATTATTGCCACGGGCAGGGCGGGGCAACGTGCGTGGAAGTCGTCGCTAGCGCCGCTATTATATGATAATGTAACGCTTGATAGGAATATAAAGACGGGCAGCTGATACATGGGTGCCTAGACCGAAGAACCAGTACTTAAAGCTTAATAAACGGCTGTATAGACGTATGGAAATTGTTAGATTGCTCGGATAACATTGGTGGGCACTTGGCGGGGGAGGGTTAGAGGGGGTGCAGGAGGGGACTTGGTGGTTATCGCAGGCGGTTCGCTAGCAGGCGGGCGAGCTCGTAGGCGGTGCGGCGGTATAACGTACGGTAAGGTAGGCTGGGAGGATGAAATTAGCATGCATGGAATGGTACGGGAACAAGCGCATTGGAAGAGTATGGAACGGCGGGTAAAAGGGAATGAAGAAAGAGTGAAGGAGAGGAAGCAAGCGGTTGGGGGAGGGGGCCTTTAAAGGTAGTGCAAAAGCAGCGTAGCCCCCATAGGGGCAGGCCGCGACTCTGAGATAATAATATTACTATTTCTGCCCCCAGACGTTCTACCCGTTAGACTCCTTAGGATCCGATAACCGAGCGGCGTTAGCCTTAGCTACTTCTACGTCCTCATTCTCTGCCTCCTTCTCATCTTCCCCCTCGTTAACCTCATCCTGTTCCCTCTCATTCTCGTCACCATCGTCGCTGTCGTCTTTGACTTCCTCGCCGTTATCCTCCTCCGCTTCGTCCTCGCCGTACCCTTCGCTCTCAGCCTCTTCCCCGCTCGTCTCATCGCGATCCAAGTTAGGGAACATCAGCCCTGGCGGAACTTCGTCGTCATAGTCGTTAGGAAGATCCGGAAGTTGTTCGCTTAGCCGGGACGGCTGTACTGCACAGCGCGATCCCACTCGTACAGGGACCGGTAAGGGCTCCGGAGCCAAGCCCGGAGCTCATGCAAGAGGATCTGGGTGTTTTGGCGGCCAATAAACTCCTGGATCATATTCTCAGCTTGGCCTGCGCTCCCTTGCGTGTCTATTGTCCGGAGGATGGCGACAATGTATTCGACCAAGTAGTCTGCCTTGACACGTCTGTGTCGGTTGGCGCGGTTAGATTCGTTGTCGTGCGGAGCGTCTGTATCTTCATCGTCTTGTTGGATAAATCTAAAGACTCGCAGCTCGCGGCGGAGCCACATTCTGGCACGTGATAAGAGCTCAGGCTCCGTCGCGAAACGCTGCGGCGACAGCTCCTCATATCTCGATGCTGCAGGTTGGCGTCTGTTGGAGCCGATATGGAGAGAGAGGAGGTTATGCTGATAGACGAGGCGACGTCTCCGAAGGGCCTCCTCTTCACGGAGTCGCGCCCATGCCAGGCGGGTCACCGTTGCGCTCGAGCGTCGTTGGGTCTGGCTTTTATGTTCGCTGGGAGGGACCGTATATACCTTTGCTTCTTTCCCATCCTCACTCAACTCGTATTGGATTTGGCGAATGTCGCTGTTGCAAATCGGACACGCTGCTCGGTGCTGTACCCAGGTGGTCAGGCAGAGAAAGTCGAAATTTCGATGCCGGCAAGGCTGTGCTTCGCACGGCTCGACCAGGTGGCCAAGACAAATTACGCAGGATTCTGTAAAATGCCCAACAGCGTCCTGGAGGACAGACCTAACCGGTTCTAGCGTGCTGAGCTTCGCTTCGTTCATGACGGGACAAGTCAAATGTTTAGGTCTGGCTTGGCGTCCATGACCGCCCGCGCAAGAAGCTGCGACACAGAGGCTGGTTGTTAAGACCTCTCTTTAGGAGTGTGTTAGTGAGTGGCGTCCAGGCACCAGGCACCAGGCTCCCCGGTTTTTAGGGAACGCGCTAAGAAAAGGATCATCGAGGCTGCGGGGACCATCACTTTAAGGCTCTTAAGGCTCTTAAGGCTCTTAAGGCTCCAGGTACTTACGGGCCCCATCATATCCCTGTGTCTTGCCGGGGACTTTACGCGACCTTGATTGCATCGCAATTCAGCTGTGTCTCTCATGTAGCTATTTGTAATGAGGGGCACTGCCAGCGCTCTGTCATTGGCTATAATAACACCAAACTTCTGGTTGGCCGTGATGCCTGCATCGAATGAACCTGGTGCCTAAAGAGCCTTAAAGGGATAGGGCGCCTCGGAAGCTAATCAAAAAATGATAACGGTGCGGCCCGCTAACTGACCGGTGTACGTCCTTCCATCTACCTTTACATTTAGACAAGCTATCTCAGCTAACCATCACGGCCAAATGGACAATCTTTCCCAACTCGAGCTCATTGGGCTCACGAACAAAGTGGCTTCAGAACTACAGAATCATGTTGGAGTCGGCGACAAGACGCTCGCAGAGTTCGTCATCGCCCGACGAGTCGCATCGGATTCGTTACAGAGCTTCCTGCAAAAGATGAGCGAAATGGCTGGCGATTCGTTCCCTCCCAGTGTGATCGAGAGCATAGACCGGCTCGTTTGCTTACTGCATCCAGCAATGAAAGCCGACAAGGCAAACCGACAAGGCAAACCAGACGAGCAGCGAACCACTGTCGATAACAAGACCCAGATCTTCTCCGGCCTCGCCCTACCTGATAAGCCAGCGCTGACTCGAGATCCTATTGACGATGCCTTGGCTGCGTTCGAAGCTCTGGAACCGCGTGACACAAATGGGACGCTTAAGGCACGGAAACGTGGGCGGGATCATAGTAGGAGTCTGAGTCCGGGTTTTACGCCAGAAAGACATTTGAGCGAGGGTACTTCGAGACTCGACAACCACAGGGCCCGACGATATGATCGATTCGACGAGGAGGAGCGGGACAGACCGAGGGGACACAAAGAAAGGCGTTATCGACGTGCTGGTACGGACGATGATCTGTTGCTCAAGAAAAGTGAGGACGAATACGGATTGGAACGACAGCCACATGAAAAGAAAGACCAAACTGCTGTTCTACACAAGATATACGAAGGTCATGTGACGGGCCTTAAAGACTTTGGCGCCTTTGTGAATCTCCACGGTGTCGAGGGCAAGGTGGACGGGCTCGTCCATGTTTCGCGGCTGGCCGAGGATCGCAGTCGTCACCCGTCCGATGTGGTCCAGCGCGGACAAGACGTCAAGGTCAAGGTCATCAGCATCGAAGGGACGAGAATCGCGCTATCAATGAAGGACGTCGACCAGAAAACGGGCCAGGATTTTGCTTCCCAGGTGAATTTCCGTACGGGTGCCAATGTGCAAGCCCTGGGAGAAGGCAGAAACAAAGATGTTGATGGCGAATTCCGAGGTCCCGACCGTGCAGCCGCACGACAGAAAAAGAGACTCACGTCTCCCGAGCGGTGGGAGATCCGTCAGCTCATAGCGTCGGGCGTCGCCAAGACTTCGGACTACCCCGACCTGGAAGAGGACTACCGCGCAACACTTGACAGCGATGGCGACGGTGACGCGATGGCGTTGGAAGAAGACGTGGACATTGAGATCAGAGATGAAGAGCCTCCATTTCTCGCTGGTCAAACAAGACTGTCTCTCGAGCTCTCGCCTATCCGCATCATCAAAGCACCAGACGGGTCACTGAACCGGGCAGCCCTATCCGGCACCGCGTTGGCCAAGGAGAGACAAGAGCTGCGGCAACAAGAGACTGAGGCGGCTGCCGATAGCGAAGCCAGTAGAAAGGACAACCTTGCGAGGTGGAACTATCCGATGGCGGAACCGGACGAGAGAAAACTCGCTAGCGACACGAGAAGCAAATCTCCATCCGATCCCGTGCCTGTCTGGAAACACGCCACTCAGCCTAATGGCCAGGCTTACGGGAAAAGGACCAACATGACGATCAAGCAGCAGCGGGAGTCTCTGCCTGTCTTTTCCTTCCGCAGCCAGCTCATTGAGGCCGTACGACAGCACCCAATCCTCATCGTGGTAGGCGAGACAGGCTCGGGCAAGACAACGCAAATGACACAATACCTAGCTGAGGCAGGCTACGCAAACCATGGCATTATTGGATGCACGCAACCTCGGCGTGTGGCTGCTATCTCTGTAGCCAAACGCGTAGCTGAAGAGGTTGGTTGCACCCTAGGCCAGGAGGTAGGCTACGCAATCAGATTCGAAGACTGTACCAGCTCGGCCACCAAGATCAAATATATGACGGACGGCATGATCCAGCGTGAAATTTTACTGGACCCGGACCTTGAGAGATACTCAGCTATCATGCTAGACGAAGCGCACGAGCGGACTATCGCTACTGATGTCCTCTTTGCGCTACTGAAAAAGACATTGAAGAAGCGACCCAACGATTTCAAAGTTATTGTTACATCAGCCACACTCAACGCCGACAAATTCTCGTCCTACTTTAACGATGCCCCTATCTTCACTATCCCAGGTCGCACATTTCCTGTTGAGATTCTATACTCACGCGAACCTGAATCGGATTATCTCGATGCTGCCTTGGTTACTATTATACAGATCCACTTAACAGAACCAGTTGGTGATATCCTTTTATTTTTAACAGGACAAGAGGAGATCGATACAGCCTGCGAGGTCTTATATGAGCGTATGAAAGCTCTAGGACCCAGTATCCCCAAGCTCCTTATCCTCCCAATCTATTCAGCCTTACCCGCTGAGATGCAGAGTGATATCTTTGAGCCAGCACCTCCTGGTAGCCGAAAAGTTATTATTGCTACTAACATCGCTGAGACATCTATTACTATCGACTATATCTCATTTGTTATCGATCCGGGTTTTGTCAAGCAAAAGGCTTATGACCCTAAGCTCGGAATGGATTCACTTATCGTCTCACCTATCTCACAAGCTCAAGCTAATCAGCGAGCCGGTCGGGCTGGGCGTACTGGGCCAGGCAAGTGCTTCCGGCTCTATACAGAATCAGCATATCAATCCGAGATGCTACCATCCCCTATCCCTGACATCCAGCGACAGAATCTCTCTACAACAATATTAGTGCTCAAGGCAATGGGCATTAATGATCTCTTACGATTCGACTTCATGGACCCGCCAGCCGTTAACGCGTTACTCACGGCACTGGAAGAGCTCTATGCATTAGGCGCTCTTGATGATGAGGGGTTTCTAACGCGGCTAGGACGCAAGATGTCTGATTTTCCTATGGAACCATCACTCGCCAAGGTCCTCATCGCGTCTATCGATCTAGGTTGTTCTGATGAGATGGTCTCCATCGTAGCGATGCTTAGCTTGCTGAACGTCTTCTATCGGCCAAAGGAGAAACAGGCACAGGCCGACCAGAAGAAAGCTAAATTTCATGACCCAACTGGCGACCACCTCACGATGCTTAACGTATATAACACATGGAAGCAGAACGGCTATTCTACCCCCTGGTGCTTTGAGAACTTTATCCAGGCACGATCCATGCGGCGGGCCCAGGACGTACGGACACAGATCGTCAAGATCATGGAGCGACATGGCCACAAGGTAGCATCATGTGGTCATGATACAGACTGCATCCGCCGCGCGTTATGTGCCGGCTTCTTTCGCAATGCGGCACGGAGGGAGGAGGGAGCCGATGGGGGACCTCGCGCCTATAAGACACTCCTCAGCGGTACCCCAATCTACGTACATCCATCATCGGCAATGCTTGGGAAGCAGGCTGAATGGGTCATCTATCACGAACTGGTGCTCACAACGCGCGAGTACATGCGTTGGACGACAAGCATCGAGCCCAAGTGGCTCATCGAGGCGGCGCCGACCTTCCTCAAGGTGGCCGGCACTGGCGGCACCATGTCGAATCGCCGGAAACAGGAGCGCATTCAGCCCCTGTACAACAAGTTTGCTGGCGCCGACGACTGGCGACTGTCAGCGCAGCAGAAGGGCGCGCGAGGCCGAGGCGGCGGCGGCACCTGGGGCTAAAGGGCATGTCTCTTGGCGCGATATGGTCTTGCAATTTTATGGATCATCTGGTTTTGTACAAGACAGGAAGGAAAGATGGCTCCTGATTTTGCCTTATGCCATTTAACATTGGGCACGATACATGTAGCGATTATTGCTCCAAATCTTTGACAACTTAAGGGTAAACAGCGACGTCACTCAGCACAGTGAACATTAATTGCGTGTGACGCAATCGAAATGAGCATTTTTGACCTGCGCTCCGGCTCCCAAACTCGTCAGTCTTTGGTCTAATCTCCGAAGCCAATCTCGGTGCTAGACATGAATGATGCACGATCCCGATGCCGCACCTGGGTAAGTTGACAGGAACATTGGCCATCTACCAACTTACGTGATGGGGCAAGCAACAGTAGTGGGCCACTAACACGGGCTGCATCCGCACGGCATCGCCTACGCGTCGGGTCCATGCAACTCCAAAATGGATGAGAGGACTGCGATGCGCAAAGGAGCCATTTGAACAAGATACTCACGCCGCACTGGGACAATAGCCCATGGGAACAACCTACGTACGGAAGTGTGGTGTGAACCCAGTAGATAGTCCGACTGAAGCACTTTGCAATTTGCATGATAGACAATTCGCATGGATATATGGCCTTAACGACCACAATGTCCTTCTGTGAGCAAAGAAGGCAATGTCCAGACACTGGTGAGGCCCTCTTCGACTATGAGCGGGGCGCCGTGCACAACGGTTCATAGGGACGGTGGTCTGACGTTCTTGGCTGTAGCCATATGCCAATGCCGGCATCGTTGACGGCAATATCGATGCGGCGAACCTTGGCGGCAGTCGCAGCATTACCGTGCCCCACCTCCTCGAGTCTTATGAACGCCAATTCATAGCGGCAAGACTTGTTCGATCTGGAGGTAGCTCTTCTTTGAGTGGTGCGACGTACGCTGCGAGCTCAATGAGATCCCCGTCAGCGAGAATATGCACGATGCCGTGTGAGAGGCCTGAGACCGGAGATAGGACAAAAGCCTGGGGCCGATCGTATAGATGCTCTCGTCAAATGCTGGAAACGTGAGCCGCTGGAAACGGGCGGCGATGCGGGCGACGAAGTGCGCCATGATAAGGCGTCGATACCAGCAGCCATGCAGGGGCGAAAGAGGGGCTGCGGGACCTCGGTCGTGGCAGTCCAAGGAGAGTAAACGAAAAGCAAACCAACGAGAGCCGAACGGGGTGATTATGGAGTCTTTCTTCGGCCCCGTCGAGTCGAGTGGAGACGACAGGCAAGGGTCGAAGCTAAGCTGATGCTCTATCGTATGCCGTCCCATTCCCGGCAGCTGCGGCTGTCAGCCCACCCGCCACGATGTGGGTATACGTGGGACCAGGACGACGACAATCAAGCCTGAGAGTTGAGAAACCAATGGAATCGAGAATATGATTGGGTCATGTTTCGGATCAAAGAAGCGGCAAGGTCAAGACGTGCCGTCGTCCAATCTGAGCCAACTGGCGGATGTGGTTGCGTTCCAATCTGCGTGCGCATGCGCGAGTCGTACGAGGTGCCGCACTGCAACCGCTGGTCTGAGGTGCAACACATGGAACAAGCTTGGTTTGACCAGACAGGACGGACATGGTTTGACATAACAGGACATACCAAGAGACATGCCGATTGATGGTATGAACGCACAAGGCTTGGGTGGACCAACGAGACATGCTACTTGATGGTATATAATGAGACGATATCTACGTCTACTTCTCAGCTCACTGCTTACATACAGTAGTCTGTACAGAACATTGAAATCGCGAAACCTAGGCTGCGACAGACGAGGATCTTTGCCCCGAAATGTCCGAACCCACTTCAATCCGACCGGAAACGACTTCCAATAAAGTACAAGCTAGCAAGGCCACCTCATGATGGCGGCGGCGACGTCTTGGGGCCGAACCGATCGATGCCGCTCTTGATGCTCTTGTCGACGCGCTTGGCCATCTTCTCGAGCGGCAGGCGGCTCTCGACCCGCTGAACGGCGCGGGCGATGGGGGGCTCCATGCGCTGGACGGTCCGCTCAACGGGGGGCGTGAAGTACGAGATGTTCTTCTCCCATCGCGGCGCCCATTTGGTCGTCTGCTTGGACAGGCGCTCCTCGGCGCCGGGCATGACGAGGTAGAGAGGCGTCAGGACGCCGACGCCTGCGGCACCCATGCAGACAATCTCCGAGGTCCTGGCTCGAGGAAGCTTGGGGACGCGGTGGAGAGGCATGATGAGAATGTGAAGGTGGAGGTGGCGGTGGTGGTGTTGTTTTGAGACGAGAGCTCTGGTTGAGACTCGAGTCAGTTTGAGTCTTGCCCGGGCCGCTCTGTGAGTGTTGTTGGAGTGTACTTACATATGTTACGCTATAGCTCGCAACCGGTGGCAGTTGAAGCAGTGATAACGGCAGTGATGCAGAGTGTCAGTGCTGATGAGCAGTTGATGGCAACGGATGATCGTTCGTATGACTGCGTGATAAATGATGATGATGCGTGAGGGGAAGCAGAGAGGGTGTGGTCACACAAGGAGTTGGGGGCTCTTGTCTTATAACCGTAGAGAGCGGTGGTAGAGACGGTACATGCTATTCACAGTCGCCACGGCTCACCGACACTGTAAGGTACCTTGCCTTGCATTACCGAGCCAGCTCAGCTGTTTTTGGAGCATTTTCGCCCATTCCGTCAGGCCATCTCATGGTGTGAGCGAGCGGGGTAAGGTCGCCCTCGTAGCGAGGCCGTGCCACTCCCAGGTCCTCACTGTCATGCCGTGTAACGCAGCAGAGGGTGGCGCTGGGGGGCGGCGTCGTACTGATTGGACCGTTTGCGCTCATCCTCGAGGCTGCCGCCGCTGAAACTCAATATGCGATGAGCGCCGCCCGCTGCGTCGCATTACATACCACCGAGGCACAGCCCAGGGGCGGCCGGTCCTCTCGCTGGTCCTCGTCCCTGCTGGTCACCCTCCATCTCGTGCGTTGGAGCATGTGCTGCCAGCCACGGCATTCCAATTCCCCTCACCCCTTTCCTTCTTCCCCTCACCTGCGTCGAGCGTCATCGTCAACACCTCGCTGCCTTTTACTTCCTTTCACCTTCGCTCCTTGCATCAACGTCGCGTCTACTTGGGAGCATCTTGCCTTACCCACAGACAGCAGGGGCTCGTTCCCTCCCCGCAAGGATGCTAAGCCTGGCCCCACCCCCAGGATCTGGGCCCCGCCTTCCCCGGACTGTGACTGGGTTCAGCGCCGCGTCGCAACTGGGGCGAGTTCTGGGCCCAGCGACGCAGGAGCGCAGGAGCCATTCGTTGTCGCCTTCTTCCGTGCGGCAGACCCTCTTTGTCGTCCCCACTCCGTACAAGTACGAGGGCAGGAGGGCCCCATGGCCCCGTCGCTGAGCACAGGGAAGGCGCCGACTCGCTCGTTCGTCGCTTATTGCTGGCAGTCGCCAAGAGAGAAACGAGTCGGGCAGCGGCAGGAACGGCCGGGCAGCGCAGCCAGCGGGGGAGGCCGTCACGTGGATGAGCGTCTTCGCACCATGCGCGCTATCTCCGTGAAGCTTGTCACGGCCAAAGCTGGTTCACTACAGGCTGATTGAGCCATCGTCAAATCGCGCCAACGCAAGCCGCTCTTTGCTCTTCCGATGCTCCCCAATCGACGCGCCCCGACCCCCAACACATCGCTCGCCGCTTCTGCGAAGCACCTTCAGGCTACCGTGAACCCGCGATCCATATTGTCGAGCACTCCCAACGAGCATCAGGATTTTTTGCGACTAGTAGCGTGTAAAGAAGAGCGCAATATTTCATGATTCGTAGGACCACAAAATGAAGCGTGCCCACTTCGATGCTCTATATGCGGCTATGCCAGCCTGTGGATGGCGAGCCATCCCTGTGAAAGACGCCATTGAGTCTCATTGAGAGATTCGAAAGTCAGCATGATCAGTAAGGCACTCTCGCCGAGATCTCTCGCCACAACTGACACCGGGCTCCTCGCCCTGCTTCCCAAGCCCGGGAGTCTGAAAGCCGGAACCAGTTCACTATGCCCGTTCCTTGTCGCACATGGTAGCTCAAGTGTTCCGTAACAGTGACCCGTGCCACTTCCCCACCGGTCGTGTTGAGAACCATCTGATACGGTGCTTCGCTGGAATACGGGGGCCAATCAAGCCAGGGGGTGAGGCTAGGCCCCTTTCTGGCTATTGGGACCGAGGAGTTGGGTGCATTGGCCGTAGCATCTACGAGGGGGATCCACGGAGTGTCGTTGATGATGAAGTTGCCCAGAATTCTCTGGAAGGCATAGGAGAAATCCGCGTTGGGCCATCTTGCACCAACGGAGAACAAGGCTGTGAGATCTGCTCCATGGTACGACGGAGTGACCGAGTATTGATACTTCCACGCTTTGCGGAAACGGCCGCCGTACCCCCCAGTGCTGTACGCCTCAGCCAGCCATTGGGCTGGGCAGTCGAACGTTAATTCGGCGCCCATGTTGAATACAGCCTGTTGAATACCAGTAGCCATATCAGACTGTGTTAGTGCCGTTGGGCCTCGGTCCCCCAGGGTATCGTAACGGTGATCGTCGTTGGCGGGCATGGCGTTGTCGATATTGTAGGCCTTTTTCAGATCGGTAATATCCTCTCGAGTGAGCAGGGGAAGTGTGTCGGCTATGAACTTGTCATACTGCTCTTGCGTCTTGATCTTGGGATTGACAAGGGGAACTCCCTCGTTTGCGTTGTTCTAAGCAGTAGGACGTCAGCAATCTCAACGGTTAGGACTCGGTTCATAAGAGAAAACGACACTCACGCCAACAAGCAGCCGTCTGCCGCTAACACGGCTCCAAAGTAACTGCTTCGTTGGCCGCACTCGTATGAAATCGCCGTCAATGACGGGTAAGAAGGCAAAACTACCAAAGTATCCTTGCGTCGTGGACGCGGTACCACTTGCGTTCTGGAGCACTGCCGTATCGGCAGCGACGAGACAGTCGAAGACGCTTGAGTGTGTCCGCATTCCAGTGCTATTCTCGCCACAACCAGCGAGCTCGGCGAACTTTTCATAGTTCGCCTTGGAAACGCTATTCTTGTATGGATAAATGGGGGGCATGTAGGGGCTAGCCGCAATGACCTATGGTGACAATGGTTCTTGTTAGCTCATACTTCCCATCTCTGTCGTGTACGATAGGATTCGCAACGGCGGGCGCAACGGACATTCTCAAAAAGGTGGGATTCCCTGCCGCCCCGCGCCATGGCGAGATACATGGCCGACCCGGCGCCAGAGGATTCGCCTCCCACGGTGACTCGTTTCGGATCACCTCCAAACTTTGCAATGTGCTCTTGGACCCATCCGAGCGCAAAATGCTGGTCTAGGAGGCCTGCGTTAAGCTTTCCCCGCCTTTTGACTTCCTCAGAGGCGAGGAAGCCGAACGCGCCCAATCTGTACTGGATCTCGACGGTGACGAAGCCATTCTTGTTGCTCTTCATCCACTCGCTTGGGTCGTAGGTGGCCCCGAACACAGAGTATCCGCCTCCATCTGTATTCATTTGAGGTCAGCGTCGGCATCTTCATGCGGACCTCAAGTCGACGTAGCTTACGGATCCAGACCAAAACAGGCAAATCCGTGGCATTAGCTGCGGCGTAGACGTTCAAGTACAAGCAGTCCTCATTTCCAGGTCCAGAGTTGAATCCGTATACTCTGGGGGTTCCGTAGGCTCCAGACTGCGGACATGCTGGAGGCTGATGAACCGCGGGGAAAATTTTATCATTCCAGTCGGGTGCCGGGGGAAGCTCAGGAGCCTGCCATCGTAGCTTGCCTATTGGCGGTGCTGCATAACGAATACTATGAAGCCGAGTGAGTGGAGGCGACCGGAGCGTGGCACTTATTCGCGTACCCCTTCCAAATGTTCAGGTGTGAAGTATAATTGCGGTAGCCCTGGTATTTGGCGTACCCGACATTGACCACCAGGCCAGATGTTGATGTTAGACCGTTTACAATGCAGCCGAGAGATGCCACAGCCAGGCCCGTGACGCGCTTTAGATTCATGGCGTCTTGAGATGTTTATTGGAGGCTCTGGTCCGATTGCAGAATGAGGTCTGTTTTGCCCTGTGCTATGGTTTGTACTTACGCTGAGCATCAATAGAACGTATGGAGAAGGAAATTAGAGATGAGAAAGGAAGGGGTGCCTAAAGGGCGATATGTCGGGCGCTCAACTTCCCAGCCGGCTTTTAACCAAGAGACGGGGTAAGAGAAGTGGCAGCCTTGCGAGTGCTCCGGGACACCGCCATATCTCGCTTCATTATCCCCGCCATGATATCGTCGCTTAGCGTGACCCAGTGTCAGTGATGATGATTGTGCACGAAGCAGTGACGACAGCGTGCATGAGAGGGGCCCACAAGCATGCAGGGTGTCCCGAGTGGCTACAATGTGAAATTCCTTGTAGCACGGATCTGCCGTCTCGTGTGCGAAGTACAGATGCCGATTACTGGCACACGGAAGAGTAATTACTGTATACTCCGTACACTCAGAAAATTCATAGCTGCTCCACGACTGTCTATTTGTGGAGGAGCCAATGATCGAGCCTCAAACGTTACATGGATATGATGAGAGAGCCAGTAAACGGCTTGCTTTCCATATGAGAGAACGCTGTGGGGCAGCTATGAATTTTCTGAGTGCATACGGTAAAGAAACCAATTCACTTCTTGCCTCTCCGGCTGCCAGGCGAAGAACTTTCTGCTTTGGCGCGCCTTTTCCGACTTATATTAATTGGGTTAAGCTTATTGCGTGCCACGTCACATTTCTGTGTATTGTTCAATTTTTACTTTTAAAAGTCACAGTGACTACAGATAGATTCATGCTTCATGTGACTATCAAGAACTTGTGACGATTGCATCTTCTTTGGCGACTCGTGGTGCGTCGTGGCATATCTGCCCTTGGCCCAACATGTTGCTCACTCATCCAAATGCATTCCTAGCCAATGCTCCCTCACAGCTGCCGTCTCGTTTTCCCGCCATCTTATAATTACAGTATCCCAAAACCCCTCTACTTCTTGGTCTGACCTTCCAGCAGAGCCCGGATCTCTGCCTCAATCGCGTCTCCAAAGGTCTTCGTCGTACCCTTTCCACCCATGTCTGGTGTCACAACGTCGGCGTTCGACTTTGCCAAAACGTTCTCGATGGCTTTTAGCAGAGTGTCTGCCGCTTCATCGTAGCCCAGATGTTGGAGCATCATCTGCCCGGCCCATATCATGCCCACCGGGTTGGCAATCCCCTTGCCGGCAATGTCTGGCGCGCTGCCGTGGACCGGCTCAAACAGACTCGGAAAGGAGCGCTCCGGATTAATGTTTGCAGACGGCGCGATGCCTATCGTGCCAGTGCAGGCCGGCCCCAGGTCGGAAAGGATGTCCCCGAAGAGGTTGCTGCCCACGATGACGTCGAACATGTCCGGGCGCTGAACAAAATGCGCTGTCAGGATGTCGATGTGGTACTTGTCGACGCTCACGTCTGGGTATTTGTCTGCCATCTCGCGCACGCGAGAGTCCCAGTATGGCATCGTGATGCTGATGCCGTTGCTCTTGGTGGCGCTCGTGAGCCGCTTCCGCGGCCGGCTTTGGGCAAGGTCAAAGGCGTAACGCAGCACCCGGTCTACACCTGTCCTCGTCATTACAGTCTCCTGAAATACTGATTCCCGGTCCGTTCCCTCGAATATCTTCCCTCCGATGCTGCTGTACTCGCCCTCGGTGTTCTCGCGGACGATCCAAAAGTCAATGTCGCCAGGCTTCCGTCCCGCCAGCGGACATGGGACGCCAGGCATTAAGCGGCAGGGCCGGAGACTAATGTATTGATCAAATTCGCGGCGAAACTTTAGCAGGCTACCCCAGAGTGTCACATTGTCCGGGACCAGATCAGGCATACCAACGGCACCGAAGTATATGGCGTCAAACTTCATCAGGGTCTCCTTCCAGTCGGACGGCAGCATGTCACCATGCTTTTGGTAGTACTCGCAACTGGCAAAGTCGAAATACTCAAACTCTAGTGGGATGTCGAATCTCTGGGCAGCTATCTCGAGGCAGCGTACCCCCAAGGGCATCACCTCCGTGCCGATGCCGTCACCAGGCACGACGGCGATTTTGATTGTCTTGCCAGCCATGGTCCTTGACGATGTGAGGGGCAAACCGCGTAAGAGAACAACAATTCCGGATAATTCCGATTCTTTGTTTGGTTGAATTGGAGCTGCAATATCAGGTGCCAATCAATGGGGATCACCATTGTATATAAAGTGTACGCCATCGGCTAAAGAAAAGACCGACCCCACAAATTGCCTCCAGTCGCACAGCCGCCAGCCCCCCAGCCTTGCACGGAGAACCCAGCATTTTGCGACCGCGTGCAGCCTTGGCTCAGCTAAACGCAGTCGACGTTAAGCTCAGAATTAAGTCTAGAGCGTCCAAGATGTTACGTTCTCAGCGTGTTAAATACATAGGGACCTAAGAAAGCTACACGTCTGCCCCAAAGAACTCGAGGACCTTGGCAACAACATCGTGCGGCACCTCCTCTGGAATGTAGTGCCCCGAGGCAAGACTCTGTCCCGTGACACGCACCGCGGGATCCGTGACGGCCTGCCACTCACTGAGTGCATCAAAGCACTTTTCTATGACGCCGTGTCTACCCCATAGCACCATCAGCGGGCATTGAATCTTGCGGCCGTTACTCAGATCCGACCTTGCCTCGTCCAGGTCAAGGGTCGCGCTCGCTCGGTAGTCGTTGCACATGGCCCGTACAGCCGCAGGGTCCTCGAGGTTTTTGACGTAGGACTCGAAGCAGTCTTTGTCAAACAGGTCTAGTCCTTGTTTCTGCCGTCCACCCATAAACATCTCCGCAAACTTGCGTGGGCAAGCCGAGATGAGCGTCTCAGGCAACGGCGGCTTTTGGATCAGGAAGAACCAGTGGAAGTAGGCTTCTGCAAAGGCAAAGTCGGTCTTTGTATACATGGCCAAAGTTGGGCAGATGTCCAAGAATATCGCCCTCTTCACACGCTCTGGGTGATCCACGCAGAGTTTGTGTGCGACACGAGCTCCTCGATCGTGGGCGCAGATGAAAAAGGACGAGTTGAAGCCGAGCGAATCCATGACGGCCAAACAATCGCGGGCCATGACGCTCTTAGCGTACGCCGCCGGGCCATCCGGCTTGGACGAGTCTCCGTATCCGCGGAGATCGAACATGACGACCGTATACTTGTTTGTCAGCTGTGGTGCCACACGATGCCATATGTGATGCGATTGCGGGGATCCGTGGAGGAGCAGCAGAGGTGGTCGCGATGATGAGATGGCGTCGCCGCTCTTTAATCCATGGATAGACACGACAGGATCATCCTGCGTGGTGGTTGTGAAGGCCTCAAATCCACTAAACATAATATACGAGTAGCTTATTGATAGATGATAGCGGAAAGATTATGGTCAAGATGATGGCGGAGCTGTAGTATAAGTCGAGCTGCGGAGGTCCGCCAATAACGTGTCTCGCTTGAAATTTTAGCCTATGTCGACAACGCCTTTGGCGCAACGTGCGAGACACCCTTTGGGTTCGGTATATAAATTAGCCGAGCCGCCACATGCCCGGCCCCGTTCTGGCCGTTGAGCTCAGGCAGGCTCACAACCAACCTTCGTTTTCATTTTTGAATTCGGTAAAGTTGGACGCCTACGGTGAGTGTTACCGTACGTCCGTGGCCCCTCCGCTCACGCTCATCAATAGGACTGACTGGGCAAGGACACAGACACCCAGGGAACCTCGCGATTTGGGCCAAGCACTCCACATTATGGCGTCCGCTCGAGGCAGAGCTGCCTGCAATGGTTGTCGCACACAGAAGCTAAAGGTGAGAGGCAGCATTGCGCACGCCATATACGCGGACAAGAATGCTAATTCTTTCAGTGTGATGAAGAAAAGTAAGGAGATGCATGCAACCCCATCGTATTCTACATGGCCAACACAGTGTAAAGACCCGTTTGCTCTCGATGTCGAAATCTCAGCCGGACTTGCATATGGCCGACCTTGCGAAAACGGTGGGTGCTGCCGACGCTTGCCCGTACTGGCATACTGCTGACCACCCCGTCAAATTGCAGTGGACTGGCCAAGGGCTATGTTGAAGCCCTGGAACACCGCCTGGCAGCAACTGAGCACGCCCTTCTGAATCTCCTGTCGGCGGTAGGCGACGATGTTGTCGAGTCTGCGTTTAGAAGCGACAACATCATCGGCAGCGAGCCTTCTGGAACCACATCTACAGTTAATCAAGGCGTCACTAGCGGTGCGGAAGTCCAGAAGGCTGACTTGCTTGCCAAATGGCAGCAATTCCCACTACGAACGGCCGAAGACGTCAGGAAATGGGCGAGGCAAAACCACCAACCCGCAGCATGGTCATCAGCAGAGGACTTTCCCGGCAGCCATGCTTCCCGAACACTACCAGCAGCCATTAACAGCACGGACTATTTCGGAGCCTCGACAGTCAACAATGGCCCCTCAGGCACAGAAGCAGAAACTCTTGACTCGACGCCATCTCCTGGGAGACAATTACAGTCAGATCATGGGCGTGGCCTGTATCAATTAGCAACCGCACTGCCGGATCAGCGCAGCGTTGAAAACGACTCACAACAATTTGCGCTGCCACTTGACTTTAGAACACAGTACCTTTGGTAGAATAAATTGCCAAGATGCTAAGAGCGTGCACCAAGATATGGATCCGTTACGCACAACCATCGGGACCGTATCGCTAGCAGCTGAAATGACTCCCAAAACTCTGAACATAGGCATCCCAACCATCATGGCTATTCCGCAGTTCGGATGTGAGGTTTGCAGATGGGAGGTCTTCGAAGTCGTCTTGGTGAGCGAACTGGCCAGTATCAAATCCGAAATCTGGTCCAGTGTACTCCAAAACTGGCTGCCAGTATGGTATCTCCGTAGCATCTGGCGCAACCGGAGCTTGCCATTGATGGAACAGGCTTGACGGAGGCTCGTGAGCATGTTCGGTATGCTTTCGCCGCTTGCTGCTGCTGTTCTGTCCTGCATCAGCAATACGCATTGGTCGTGGCAGATGTGTTGCCGCAATCCTAGAACGCGCATCGATGCTGGCATCTGATGCGACGGGAGACGGGCAGTTTGCTGGCTCTTTGTCCGAACTGCTCGTCAGCTGGGTGCGTAGCATCTGCAGAGCCGCATGACAGCGACGTGCGCTAGGCCAATTGCGACTCATGCAAGCCAGCAACTCCAGGCAACGGTCCAAGTCTCCAGGACGTGCCCGGTGCGGAGTGGAGTGGTCTGTAGAGCCTTCGAGAAAGGACGGGTCGGCGTTTGTCGTAGCTCTCTCCAGCGGTATCTGCCTCAGGAGAGCTGCGAAGGCAATGGTCAGCCCAGCCATCCACAACGCCGAAAGAGTGCCTGGCCAAGCCCTCATGAACGGATGATGTTCTAAGACGAGTCCGAGTCTGCGCACAATAGAACAGCTTGCAACGACAGCCGACTGCAGGCTGGATCGAAAATCTGCTCTGTGGGTAGGCAGGGACAGGAAGGGGCGGTTTATAAACAAGATGAGATATTGATACAGCATCGCAAAATACGGGCTTAGTTCGGGCTTGAAAGTGTCCGTGGCGTCTTGAAGCGCCAGGGGCAAGCCATTCCACCAAGAGTGAACTCGGGACGTCAGTTCCAAGATCTTCTCCCATGTAACTGACCGACTGTGTATGGACCTATGAAAAAGGTCGAGAGCGGCCCCAAGGAGTTGTGAGTATGTGACAACGTGACCCTGGACAGACTCTGCCGAGGATCTGCTTGGCAAACTCGAGGCGGCACGGTCAAGCTGGCTGTTTTCGTGGCCCTCGGCATTGCTCTCGTTGCTCGGCTCCTGCTGCTGGGGCAACCTGACGGGCTGATGCAGCTCCTGCTGACCAGGAACACAGACGTCGATCTCATCATCTACCATAGCCACCGGATGCCCCAGAGCCTGGCTGAGATGACGGTCCAATACATAGGCGCACCAGAAGATCCTCTGGCGGATGTCACACATCCGGCGCGTCATCTGGACGTAGCGATGCGGGCATCGATGGAAGCCGGCATGATACAGGGTCCGCGTCAAGGCACCGTGGACGGTCGACGCGGCTCTCAGCGACATTCTGACGGTAAGGTAGAGCTCGACGGCCAGCAGGGCTTGCAGCGAAGCCGTGTCGTGGCGGCTGGAGATGTAGCCCACAAGATTAGTGAGCGACGCGACCGAGTGGATGCGGGACGACGGCTCCAGAACCTGCTCAGTTTGGCCTGACGCTGCAATGTTGAAGAGGCACTGAAAGGTGACGGCTCGACACAACCTGCTTCGAGGGCTCGCGCTCACGCCCTTGTCCGTATCGTGGCCGTGATGGTTACCTTGATTCTGCCCCTGGTTGGTACCCACCGAGCCGAAGAAGTCATCCATCTGCTCGAACAGGGTTGGTCCGTGGAGAAAAGGGAACAGGGGATGCCAGTGCTGGAAGTACAGCATGACGAGCTTTCTGGCCGCGGCGGGAGACGGTGAGATGCCTAGGCCAGGAGCTGTAATACCATACGACGACGGTTCAGCGCTCAACGGAGACTCGGCAAAGGGTACATCATCAGTACTGTGGCCGTCGTAGCCGTTGTCGTCCGGCGCTTCCTGCGCAGGTTCGGCTCCCGCGAGGAAGTTGTGCGCAGTGGCCGGACACGGAGCGGTTGCGGCTTCATCGCCATCCTCGTCTGCCGCAGACAATGATGGCGCCAATGAGCGTGATGACGCAAAAGCTCGGAAGACAGTGTTCACATAGAAAGCACCGCTCGCGCTACCAATGAATTCGCTCTTGTCCGCCTCTAGGGCCAGGAAAGAACCAATCTCGATGGATGGGATCGCCGCCGAGCTCGCCGGAGCCGTGCTGCTGCTGCTCCTACTAAACCCTGCCGACATGTTTGCGGCTCTGAAGATGCAAGTAGTTGATCATCAAGAGTGCCTACCATGGCGGCTGAGAGATGCGGTGCAGCGGGTAGTGAGTGTACGCAGTTGGGTCAACCCAACCAAAAAAGGAGGCGAATGCCCAGGTGATGTGGGTGGCGGGGACGGGAGGTCGACGTTGGGCCGCCGAGCTACCCCGCTAGCAGCTTTTCTCCAGCACACCTCAAGGCCAACATACAGCACCGCATCATGGCGCTCCCGCCGGTGCTTACTTGAACGCGATGGCATCTGGTTAAACCAACCTTGGCACTCCATTCTTGGCCTTGGGGTGACACCATCTGAGTGATCTGCGAGGGCTGGTCCAAGTCGAGTATCTGCAGCTCCTGTAAAACTTATCCTGCACTATTATTCAAGAAGTTAACTACCTATATTTTCATTCTGTACTAGGTAGCTAGATGCGCATTTCCGTAGGAATAGCATGTTTTTGCTCAGGCCTAAGGTAAATACCAAAGAACTCCTCCAACGCGTTGACCCTTTCTCGTTCGGTGCTGCAGGTCTTAAGAAGCTCTTTGTGCTGTCCTATGGACTTATGGATGTCCTTGCCGAATAGTGTGATATTCCCAACAAGCTTTTCGCCACAGTCACCCATAAGCATCTTGGTACATAGGATAGAGTAAGTGAAGAATGACTTTGGGGATGTAGAAGTGAAATAGGACATCATTTCGTAATCTTGAGGCAAGAACTCCGTTTCCGTGAAGGCGTAGGTAGGAACCCATTTTGCACCGCCGGGAGCGTCAGGCTGGAAGCAAACATCGAAGCACCACAAGTTTGGCGCGTCTTCCTCTGTCAGCGCGGCGTGTTCGGAGATGGGACGCTTCTGCAGCCGTATTCTTCTCGGGGCAATCGATTCCACCTCGTAGCCGTCCTCGAGCGGATACGGGATATTGGGTCCCATAGCCCCCATACCCACGTCGACAACGTACCACTGTCGATCGAAACGCACGAGATTCAGCATGTGATTCCAGCCGTCGTATGTATCGCCTTGCCGCTGGCGGACCTCAGCACTTGGAGCCATCATCCTGGACACTCGCCCAGCGCAATTACGCACGTCATAACCCAGGCTTCGCAGGACTGTGCCGAAGAAGCTGTTGGTTTCCATGCATCGACCACCACGTCCGTATTTGGATCCGTTCAGGACGAACTTATCATATAATTCGCCCGTGTCCAATGATATCTTTTTGTCGACACTGTAATGCAATTCTAAGTTCTCGAACGGCACGTTGCACGCATGATATCGTGTCAGTGCCTGTACAAGAGGCAGACCGTGCTCCTTGGTCCGGGCTAGTAACGGTTCGGACAGTACGGGTGAGTCCAAGTACTTCTGCGGGAGGCTTATGCGTCGAAAATATACGTGCAGCTGGTCTTTGGAATATCGCCAGCGACTTTCTGGTTCTAATTGGGTGAGTCTCTGAGAAGGAAATGTTGAGGTCATTTTGAATGCGTAGACATCATGCTACTAATGTGATCCGGTTCACTTCGACCATAATCAAGGAAGTGAGGGGGAACATGATATCTTTGGACGACCGCGGGTCCGCTTACGTGCATACGAAAAGTAACGTTACATTTTACGGCGCTGGAGAAAATCCACAGTAAGACATATACTGTACTTAACATTTCTAGAGCGCAATTTGATCTATTGTTATATTGCACAGCGCCAAGCAGCTGTAGACGGATGTTCTAACCTGGTGCTTTGCAGTATGCTGTTCGATGTCGAGTCCTTAAAAAGTAATCTCGGCAGGATGGAGGTTTTGGTGATGCTGGGGAAACCTGATCGCAATTGTTAAGATCAAGCACTTAATATCGTAACCCTGGATGCTCCAGCTGTCGAATCCGAAACAGAAAGGAAAGAAGCCGAAGACAAGGAGGAGGGTGAAAGGGAAGCACTAAATGGCCGGGGAAGAGATTCAAGAAGCTAGGGTCAGAATTGAAAGGAAGAAAAAAATGGTGAATACAGGCACTTCGTACCAGCTAATTCGCCTCATCAGCTTTGGAGTCCTGTTGGGGAAAACAAGCTGTTTGCTTGAGCGTGTGAGCATGCGTGTTTGTCTACTATGCAGTGGCCCCATCAAACTCTCAGTCTTGCTCAATACCGCAAGCAGGTAATTGGTTCCTCGACCTTCATCTCGAGAATGCCTTCTCCGGAACTTTTACGACAGTCGGGTGATAGATACACCCTGCTGGATATAGTCCCTCTTCAATTCGGCTAATCATTCTCCTCATAAATTACTTCATTCTTGGACGTTTCTCGATCCAATCTCCAGTGAAGCTTAATATCAACAGCTGTAGGAGTAGAAATTTTATTAGCATGCCAAGATTACGGCCTAGGGGCGGCGTGTGAAGGAGGGAGGAGCGGAAATTACATACTTGCCAATGGGCCGTCGCTGGGATCAAGCCCCAGAGCATTGTCACCTCGCTTCCGCATTTTGCCTTTAGGAACTATTACGGGAGAAGGAGAGTTTTGGAATATATGTACTTACTTCCGTCTAAACGCCTGGGGATCGACGATGACATCGGATCGTGTTTTCTCAACACAGTCGGCTCCGCAGCTGGTCATAGCCTCAGATATCATACAGACCCACCCTTGAATCTTTTGCCATGCACGGTCATAGAGCGACGTAACACGGTTCTAGTGCTGGTCCGTGATGTCTCCTGAGTTGCGTGAAATCACTCATTTTATCGTGGGGATAAAATATCCTAAATTATGATATCCTACATGTTGTTAAAATAGCTACAATATTGAGATATTTAGTTGCATGCTACGGTATTCATGATGCTGATCTCGCTCCACATGTTTTGTAGTTTTCCAATTCTTCCCCTAAATAATACGAAGAGACTCTGTCCCACAACTTCGACTTTATTTTATCTTAGGATCGCGCTCCCCAATGGCTTTATGCGCCTCCCAGTCCGAAAATGAGATTCAGAGCCGCCTTCCCCTTTTTCACATTCTTCACCGCCGTCCGAGCCACTCAGCCGTTGGCAGCAACTGCTACCAACTCCGCCGTTAATGGTATTCTCGCTCCACTATCCAACGACTCTCCGCCGCAAGATCTACCCGAGCTGCCCGACCTTAATGACCCTGGCTTTGTCTTTGACCCGGCCTCTGTCGACGGCATAGAATGGGATCCGTCTTGGGATGACCCTGTCCCCTTTCCGTTTCCACCGGCTCCTCCGGCTCCGGCTCCTCCTGCAACAGCCTCAGAAAATCAAATTAAGGCACCCTTTGCAGTCTACCGGCCACGTCGGACTTGGCGTATGCCCCCCCCCGGTCCTGCCATTTCCTCCGTGGTTCAAGGAATTGTATGTCCGATTTGGTGTGAGTGAATATACAAATCTGGCTCTTGATATCACGAGGCTACTAAACCCGAATTACACATAGACATGCAATCCGGATACCCAGATATGCGTGACTACCGCCAAACAACCACAGAAGAGGAAGACCAAGAACGGTAAATACAGACATTGGTGGCGACACGCTACGTTACGTAAGACTTGCGAAGACGAGTATGTGGTGAGTACGCTATATTACGAGCTCAAACATGCCGTTCCTCCTACTTAAACAGATCACAGTGCCATAACTTCAACGATCCTTGCTATTATACGAGTAAAACGCATAGAACTGTTTGTTCGGCGCGCAACGAGCTTAGCAGTAAGTGGCCGGGGCGTTGATTATCGTCGAGACGACTGGAAGGACAGAGGTGATACGAAGCTTGCCAAAAGAGTTGCCGCAAGAAGGGAACACGGCCAGTGGTTGAAAGGGAGGGGTTGGCTGAAAGGGAGGGATTTAACAAACGCACGACATGTACGTATGCACTTGAACTGTTGAACTGTCGGTAAGCACGACCAACTATCAACAGAAGTCGGCTTTAGGAGAGCATGCGAATAGCTGTCACATCCTTCTTGTCGATTTGGACACTAGAACACAAGCTTACAGAGAACCCAAGTCTCGTCAAGAAGAGGCTGCAAGACTCGTAAGGCTGATTTTGACGAGTCTCAAAGGTGGACCTGATGATATCGCGAGTTCTCGACAGCGCATTGCAATCAACGTGACCATAATCAATTCTTTGACCTCCCTGATCTTGAGGTTCAGGTTGCTGCCATTGACTCTCCCGTTAGGTGCGTGCATAAATTGCATAATCAAGCAATGCTGGGGACAAGTGAGAAAATTTCTCTTCTGGCTGGATCGCAGCTTGGAGTACAGAGCTGTGCCATTTTTGACTGGCTGACGCCATACGTCAATGGTCGTACGGATCGTTCCGGCCATTTGCCCGTCGAAATCCGGAGCTGCAGAGCCTCATTCAGGCGGAGATTGTCTGATCCGTTCAGGGAATGTAAGTTTCAGGACCTTATCCAAGCCTAGGTTCTTGCTTGCGCTTCGCGTGGATCTTATAGTTGGCCACCGGGCCGGCGGCTAATCTCGCGATTCGGCGGGCGGTGCAGTTGCATACGAACCAACGCAGCAGTGATCCCTCATGCAACCCTGCTCGATATTGCGCACAACGTACTTTTGCCATCTCGACAATATCTCCACCTAGATGAATTTTGGTTTCACTGTTGGGGATTTCGTGGACTTGGTTCAGCTGGCGATCAAATTGCGCAAGGATTTTATTGGCGCTCCCACCCAGTGTAAGGCTCTTTCAGATGAGTATGAACACTGGACCATCGCCCATACACTGCTGAAACTTGTGTCTTTAGGGTTAGAAGCCTTTCATTTATCATTCAAGATGTCGAGGTTTCGCTCTCGGAGTGGGATGTATGCGATCAAGATGAAGAGAACATCGGCTCTATTCTGGTGGGCTGCCGCAATGTCCTCTCCGACCTTGATGGAGCCCTTGAGAAGAACGGTAGTCTAGACAACAGCGGTGGATCTATCAGCACCGGGGTCAAACGAGTTTGGAAGAGGGTGAACTGGCAGTATCGACAGTGCTAGATGCTGAACATCAAGTACGACAGGGTCTATTACCCAGCAGGCCAATGTAGAGTAGGAACTCAAGATCAGATGTCTCATTTTCACCGATAATTTCACGCGCAGTGTAGGGTATGGTTTTGTATCGAGAGCTACAGAGCCGAACAGAGTCATACCAAAGCGAACAGCGATTTCGCTCTGGACACTTCGGTGTACCCTCATCCACCTGATGCAACAAAACGTCGAGCCCTCAGCATGTAAGCGGAGACAAGGTTCGGATATAGGACCGTTCGGGTATTCAGTCACAAGGCAATGTTACTTTACGGATGGGAGCCTCTAAATTCGAAGCTGCTCACTGCTCGCGACAACCCGAGGCGCATGCTCAGGTTAGACCGACATGGTCACGTGATGCTTGCCAGACTTAGTTAGGCCGGGAAAGGCAGTCCTTACTGAAATAGGTATCGCGCCGCAGTGCCATGCATACTAACAACTGACGTCGGTTGGCATCGCACGAGCCCGGCGAACCTAGCAAGCCAGCCATTCTTATCATGGCATACTACTTCGAGTGATCATGGCCTCACGACCCGTGCCGAAGAACGAAGGCCAGAAGAAGCTCGTCACTTACGGAGCCACGTCGCGTCGCAGGTACTTGAACCCCAAAGCGACCCAAGAGCAGGACGCAACAAGCGCTGCTTTGCCCCGGAGTTCAGACGGCCATGCTACGTACCCAGCCGTTCCCTCACCCAATGCAAATGGCTCGCCTCGGTTGTCGCGGCCCAGCTCCGGAGTGAAGCTCACGGAGAGCAAAGTTCATGCTACGGAGCAGTTTGGCGACCGAAAGCGAAAGAGAAACGATTTGGTGGCATGTTCCGTGAAGCCTGCGCCGCGTCGCAGAGCGCTCGACGAACCGAAGGCCGCCATCGACGCGTCGCAACAGCTACTCGACATCCAGGTCCGCAGGCAGGCCAACGAGACTGACACCGCGACGAGCAATGCGTCACCTTCCCCAGCGTCGCGCATATCTGCGGCCGTGGACGAGACGAGCACAAGCGCCGGCGCCGGCGAGAAACGAAAGTCGACTGTCCCGGCACATAATACGCCAGCAACGGCCCGTCGTCGACGTTTGATTGATGCTCTCGCGGCCCAGAGAGCAACAAGCCCAGATGAAGAGTCGAAATACAGCGACGATGAGGTCGGCGGCTCCACAGGGGAAGAAGTGAGCCCTTCTCTTCTGCGACGAAGTACGCCTAGCCACGATGCGCGAGCTCGCGCAGCCGATCGCCGGGGCGCGACGCCGACGAGCAGGAAAATCAAATTCACATACAGTCAGTCCAGGAGCACTCTGAGCGAACCTCAAACGCCGCACGACGCGAACATGGGGGGACTCGACCCAGACATCGATACAGCGCTGTCCGATGTGCAGCCGCTATCCAGTCCGGCGGCGCCTGCTCTAGCTTACGATGATTTGGACGATGATGATGGCAAGTTTCAGCCGGCAATCAAGAGTGTCCATGAGCTCCGCCGTGCTGGCGCAAACGACAGATTCGCTGATGAGATGGATGATTTGCTGACCAGGATCGGGAGTCCTGGTGCTGGCTCTTTGACAATGAGGAGAAACGCGCTTTGCGAGTTGGCATATCGGTTACGAAAGGAGACTTTTGCACGGCAATTCCGCGACCACGCTTCCCGCGATAAAGTCGCCAGGGGCATAGGCAGGGAGGAGGACGTTATCAGCAGCTTCGCGCTGGCAGCAGCCGTCGTCATATTTATCGCATCCGGCCCTGCGCCTCATTTGCTCAATCAACTTTGCAAGGAAGGGCTAGGCCATCTTCTTGGACGGCTTCTGCGGGTGGATGAGGACATTGACGCGGTTGGGGCACAGAGACAAACAAATCTGCCGCGAACGACGCGAGCGTCCTTGCACAACGTGAAGGGCACGCTGGTACAATTGCCCATTTGGCATGGCCTGGAGCCTACACATATTTCGCCTCGTACGCTTGGCTTGCAACTGCTGGAGTCGGTTTCGCGATGTTCGGAGGGAGAGCTTCTAGAGAAGATGGTTGCAGAGCTGGGACAAGACCTCGTCTCTGTCGCCTCCGAGTGCGCAGAGGCAGGAGACAACGCCGACGCCGACGTGGACTACGCCCTCGTCGTGTTTGCTCTTGAAGTGCTATCGAGCGCTGGAGTCACACCGGGAGCCAACGATGAAGTGACTTGGACGGCGCAACACCCTGGCAGCATAGCCAAATTCCTCGAAATAGCACTGCGGCGGTGGCCGGAGCAACGAGGCGAGCTGGCTGTGGCGACTTTGAAGCTGGCCATCAACACCACGAACACGGCAAATGGAGCGGCAGCCTTCGACAAACCCGGGCTCCTGTCACTTCTCACGAGCCAGATAGTAGAAGGCTTTGGAAGGGTGCACGATGCCATCAGCCGCGAGGGCCTGCTGCATGACGACCTGTACGACGGGCTGTTGCTTATCCTCGGTGTCATGATCAACATTGTGGAGCACTGCCCCCCGGCGCGATTGTCTGTAGGGGATGGTGCGCTGGACGAGCTGGTGACGCTCTGGCACGGAAACCAGCTGGATGCGGGCGAGGTATGTATGGGTGTCTCATTTCTGCCGGTCGTTTCGCTGACGTGTCTCTGTAGGCAGACTCGGTGGACAAGTCCAAGGTCAGTGTCGCCGTCGGCTACCTGGCAGTGCTGCTCGGCTATCTATGCCTCACAGCGGCCGGGCGAGAGCGAATGGACGCGCGCGTTAGCAGCGGCGAGGGCATCCGCAGCCTGGTCGGGGCCATCCGAGATTTCGTCGCCATGTACAAGACTGTTGACAGCAAGGTGCACGAGCTGGAAGCACTTGTGGGTGCGCTTCGCAGGTACGCCCGGCGCGCCTGAGAGGGGCGAGAAGGGCGCGAAACGCTGGTGGGAGAACGAGGGCTGGCCGCCGGCTATGGCATGGCCGTGACATGGCTACCCTATGTGTGACGTGACATGTACGGCGTATAGATTTTTCGGAAAGGCTCCATGGATACCTTGGGTAGGCAGGCAATTGTTAGGACTGGACACGGAGCATGGGATGTCGGGATAATATTGGGACCCGAAGTTGATACTGGGCAAGTCGCTCATACAAAATCACGATGCCTCGGCTATGTCCGCAGGAGCTCAATGCCATGCTGCACGTGGCCATACGGACTTGCTGCCGTCTACTGAAGCACATCTATAGTACCGCGGCAGTGGCCAAGCAACACCTTAGCATCTCGTGCAATGGTGCAGCGTCGTCGGGAAGCCTCGTACGAGCACGGGGCGTTACTCGTAGCGGCAAGCCTAGGCGCAAGCAACCCCACCAAGCCCACTACCAGAGGAGGCCTGTCCCCACCTCAGTCCTCCCGGCTCGTCCCCGTGCACCACCCACGACGACTGCACCACGCCTTGACATCATCACAGCCTGCATTCGTACGCAAAAACCACGCGCGCCCGGCTCATCAGCGTATCGCATTGCTCCCTGTCCACGCGAGACGACCGACCCCATCAGCCTGCCGGGTCTGAAGTTCGCCGCAGTCGTCAGCGATTCCATCCCATCCACGACCCCGTGCGTCGGCTCCTAGGGTCACCATCAAGCGCCCCAGATGTCTTCCCCCAAGCAGAGAAAGGTCGCCATCGTCGGCAGCAGATCCGTAGGTATGTAGCGACGGCGTCCCTCGCGTGTACCTGCTTCCCCGCGAGGTCGGACGAACTGGGCGCGCATTGGCGAGGATTGCGGCAAGACCATATTTAAAGAGACGCAGACTGACGTACGCACCCCGGCACAGGCAAGTCGTCGCTCGCGGTTCAGTTCGTCGACGGGCATTTTGTCGACAGCTACTACCCTACTATTGAAAATACCTTCAGCAAGACGATCCGGTACAAAGGCCAGGACTTTGCGACCGAGATTGTCGATACGGCTGGCCAAGACGAGTATAGCATCCTCAACTCGAAGCACTTCATCGGCATCCATGGCTACATGCTAGTCTATTCAGTCTCGTCGCTGCCGTCGTTCGAGATGGTGCAAGTCATTCGCGAGAAGATTCTCAACCACCTGGTAAGTGCTGTCCAGGACATTCTCCATCCCTTTTGCTAATGGGACCCGTGCTCGCAGGGAACCGAGTCTGTGCCCATTGTCATCGTGGGCAACAAGAGCGATCTGCGGCCGGAGCAGCGTCAGGTCAGCCCAGAGGACGGCAAGAAGCTGGCGGAAAAGTTCCAGTGCGGTTGGACCGAGGCCAGCGCGCGGTACAACGAGAACGTCGGACGTGGGTTTGAGCTGCTGATTGGTCAGATTGAGAAGTCGCAAAACCCAGGAGAGGCACCCGCGAAGAGCAACTGCGTGCTGATGTAGGGGATCCCTGAGGAAAACGAGCGCTGGCCGTTATGACAGCGGAGCTGCGGGCAGCCGGATGTTGCCGCGTTGGGACGGTTCATGTTGGGTTGCGTCCTGAAACATTTCTATTCCCCTTCCCTCATGATGTAACATTTGTATTTTGGCGCTTTATCAAGTATCTGGGAGGGATGGAATGGCTGGATATGCTCCATGTACCGAACGGCTTTAGACGGGAAAGACGCATAGAATCAAGGGAAATGGATGATGCGATTCGATGCGACTGGGTTATAACTGAGGAGGGCCTTCCAGGTGCATCAGGTCGCAACGGCGCAACGCGTGGCGGTCCGAGAGACGAATGGATAAAATGGACCATTGTCTGCAACAAAGGCTGCCGCCGGATGCCGCGATGCTGTTAGTGGTGAGGCTCGAATCTCGACCCTGTTCGCCTGACTGCCCCACCAGGCCGCAAGCCTCTACCCCGCCCCCACCATGAGACACACCACCATGCTACTATCGCTGGCTCGTACTGGTAGATTTTCTCCTCCGTCGACTCACACCTGCCTGTCTATGACTCAACCCGCCTGAGCAGCATAGCAACGACGACGACTGCTCACCGGCCCTTCTCTTCCATTGTCATCGAACGACATCAAGGGAAATACACCCGCAGCGTCTTGCGTTGGCTTCTCGGCGTGCACAATCGACACGAACGAACGAACGAACCCGACGACAAACCACTTCGGTAAACAAGCAACAGAACAGGCAGGGTCGAGTCCAGAGTGAATCTCAGGCACTAGCACGATGCTCGACGTCAACGACTTTATAAAGGAGCGCGGTGGTGACCCGGAAAAGATCCGCGAGTCTCAGCGCCGCCGCCACGCAAATGTCGAGATCGTCGACGAGGTCATTGCCCTCTTTGACGACCACCGCAGGAGTACGCGCTTCTCTCCGTCTACAATTGCCCTCCACCTACCCTTATCACTTTCGTCTCACCTCTGACTTTGCCTACGATACAGCTCAGTACAGCGCCACCCAGCTCAACACCAGAATCAACGACGTCCAGAAGCAGATCGGGGCCAAGAAAAAGGTAAATCAGACGCCCTTGCCCCGACCACCGAGGCTTTGGCCCACGGTCCGTTGTCTGTCATGCAATTTTCTATCTCGTCTCTCGCGAGTTGATTGTATTGAGGACGTATTGCCAGACCATTGTGCTGACCACAACTTTAGGCCAAGGAGAATGCCGATGATTTGCTTCAGCAAAAGATCGCACTCGAAAAGGAGAAGAAGAGCCTGGTAGAGTCCGCCGCAGAGAAGGATACGCTTCTCAAGTCCAAGATCAGGACAATCGGCAACATTGTGCACGAATCCGTCCCTGTCAGCGACAACGAGGTATGTTGGAGACTGGAAAAGAATCAATCGCGGATGCTTCCGCTTCGCAGCTGCGGGGGGGCTCTTTGGCTGACGTCGCTGCTGCTGGTAGGACAACAACGAGGTCCAGCGCACGTGGGCTCCTGAGGGCGTTACCGTCGAAAAGCGCAACGTGCTCTCTCACCACGAAGTCCTCTTGCGTCTCGATGGATATGAACCCGACCGCGGCGTGAAGGTCGTCGGTCATCGCGGCTACTTCCTGCGCCAGTGGGGCGTCTTCCTCAACCAGGCCCTTATCAACTACGGCCTCGAGTTTCTCACTCAACGTGGCTACACGGCCCTTCAGGCGCCTCAGTTCATGCTCAAGGAGCAAATGGCAAAGACGGCGCAGCTTGAGGACTTTGACGAAGAGCTCTACAAGGTGGTTGACGGTGAGCCCAAGAATGACAAGTACCTCATTGCCACCTCTGAGCAGCCAATCTCGGCCTTCCACGCCGACGAGTGGCTCATTTCCAAGGACCTGCCCATCAAGTAAGTTGACATATTCGACAATGAAGTATGTGGCCTCGAATCTGACCGGCTTTTGTCGTGAATAGGTATGCTGGCTTTAGCTCATGCTATCGTCGTGAGGCCGGATCTCACGGCCGAGATGCCTGGGGAATTTACCGTGTTCACCAGTTCGAAAAGGTTGAGCAGTTCCTCTTGACAGATCCCGAAAAGTCGTGGGAGGCGCTCGACGACATGATTGCCGTCTCAGAGGAGTTCTACAAGTCCCTGGGGCTCCCGTACCAGGTCGTCGCCATCGTCTCCGGCGCGTTGAACAACGCCGCCGCCAAGAAGCTTGATTTGGAGGCCTGGTTCCCCTTCCAAGGCGAGTACAAGGAGCTGGTTTCATGCTCCAACTGCACCGACTACCAGTCCCGCGCCCTCGAAATCCGCTTCGGCGCCAAGAAGCAGACGGACACGAAGAAGACATACGTGCACTGCCTCAACGCGACGTTGTGCGCCACGACGAGAACCTTGTGCTGCGTCCTCGAGAATTACCAGACTGAAGAGGTGAGCGCCGACTAGAAACCGAGCGAGCGGCTGAAGCTTGACAAGTACTGACTGCTTGCAGGGACTTCGCGTGCCTGAACCCCTGCGGAAGTACCTCCCAGGAGCGCCAGAGTTCATCCCGTTCACCAAGGAGCTGCCAAAGGAGTCCACTTCCCAGAAATCATTGCCCCAGAGGCCCAAGGCTAGCAAATAATGGTCGGCCGCCCAGTGGGCCACATGGTTTGCGGCACTGCCTCTTGAGCTCTTGACAAAGTCCGGAAGCATGTAGATGAGCGTGTAGCATTGCAGACTCGCGATGCATCTGAGCTAGACTAGAGACAATAATCCCAAGCCTCTTGCTTTTTGTTCCTAATAGAGGATGCATGTTGGCAATTCCAGCCTGGCAAGTTGCTGGCTGTCTTCTGTGTGGGCTCGACGGTGACTGCCAACTCGCCATAATTGAGCTGCCATGGGGGCACATGAAGCCATCATTAGAGGGTTAGTAGATTTACATACATGCGATAAGGTGCGTGTGACCGAAACGCACCATTTTGCAAGTTCTTTGGCGTCGGGTGGTGAGCGTCTGGTTGAGAAGCCGCAGGGGGCTGCTCGGGCCCGTGGCTGAGCCGACCGCGCCTAACGTTTGGAGCAATTGTCCATCAAACGGAACCTGCTCACTCACTCACCCTCGCATCCACTCTCACTTCCAATCCGGGGATTACTCCCGCCGTCCCTGGTTACGGCCAGTCACAGACTATCCACCATTGTTACAGGATCACGATTGCGACCGTAGCTCAGGCGGCTAGAGGCAATCCATCGCCACAAAGGCGGTTGCGATCATGGCAAAGGTTCGTTTCACGGCACTCTTCCTGCCCAGGCCACGGCTCTCAAGCCTGTCAGCCTCTCAACAACTGCATTCCCCACGAGCCTGCAGCCCAAAACTCGTGAGCCGCAGGTTTTGAGGCGTGCCGGCGAATCTCGCTTGGCTTTTTGTCCGGTTCTGACAGTAGCCAGGGAGCCGATCAGAATGGCCTGGCGACGGCACCCTCACCCGAGCACCAGGCTCGTGGCCAGCCTCACGAGCTTGGTAACAGCGACGGCAATACAGAAGTAGAGGCGGGGCCGGGGAAGGACGCACAGCCTGTCTCTACAACCGGGACCCAGCGACGACAGCCTCGCAGGATGGGAACGTCGGCGTCGTCCGGCCGCCGTGAGCCGCAAAGACGCAGTTTGTTACGCGCCTGGCGAGCTCTTTTTGCAGGTTACGTCGATGCGTCGCCGCCCAAACAGCAACGTAAGACTCATAGAGAAAAAGGCCATGTCCGGCCATCGGTCCGCAACAAGGTCAAAGAAAGCACAGCACTAGGAGGGCCGCAGATCTCAGGGCTCGGGGTTCGTGCCCACCTTCCCCGAGTTGCCGACAACCATTACTGACCCTGGATTTCAGACCCTTCATCTGGGAAAATTTGCTCACGAAAAGGAGATGCCTAGCTGGCTGGTGAGGGTTTTGGACAAGAAAGGTCAGGTGTGCACAGGAGGTGAGATAGGGCTCTCATAACGTCGACAGCACACGCACCCTCGTTGAGACGCTTATTTCTGACTGACTTGTGTGCCCGTAAGGTGTTATCCCCGTCCTCGAACAGCTCCTTCAGCAATGTCCATCGACAAAATATGCCTACTTGGGTCACCCTTGCGTTCAGCACGTCTCCAAGCTACGGCGCGAAGGTACGCACCATCTTCCCACTCCCTGCTTTGTGTTTGACCTTGTTTTACGCACGATTCGGATGGCAAGCAACGGTCGATGTGTTGTGAAGCTAACGCTCTGGAAAGGAGCATTTTGCGGCTACCGCAACATCCAGATGCTCATCTCCTACCTTATCGGAACTGGCGCCACAAGCTCGCAGCGCTTCGGCGACGAACTGCCCAGTGTGTTTCAGATTCAAGATCTCATCGAGCAGGCTTGGGATATGGGCTTCAACTCGCAGGGCCGCGTCGAGACAGGGGGGATCAGGGGAACGCGCAAGTTTATTGGAACCCCAGAGGTACAGGCCAGTCGCTGCTCCGGTATCGTTTTGTATCCCCTGACTTACTTAAACATTAGGCACATGCATTGTTCTGCAGTCTTGACATCCCGTGGGTTTTGCCTTTGCGGAATACACGGGGCATCGCTAAAACGCTATACTTCAGGTGCTCTGCCCAGGCCTTTCGTGGTGCGAAACGTGGAGATGCAACATCAAGACTTCTCGGAGCTATTGAGCAATACTTCGAGAACGACTGGCAAGGGAACAGCAGCGCCAAGGTCCGTTCAACATCGCTTCCGCCGATATATCTGCAGCACCACGGTAAGTTATTCGATCCGCTGATGAAAGCCCTTCGAGGTGAGGCTGACGTAGTTCCAAGGGCATTCGGTCACCATAATCGGCGTGGAGAGACTGCAGGACGATCAAGTAAACGTCTTGGTGTTTGATCCGTCACGCGGAGACTCGATTTCTATCAAGAGGCTCATCGGCAAGCAGGTGGACCAGAGCTTGGCCAGAGCTGGCCATCTGCTAGAGCCGTACCGCTGTGGGGTCAAGTATCTAAGTAAGCACGACGAATTTGAGATCATCAGGTAAGACCTCTTCAGAAGCCAGGTCGTACGCTGCATGGTGTTGCTAAGCACGTCCAAATGAGAAGTCTTTCAGGCGCTATTAATGCGCCGTGAACCTCATTGAGGGGCAACGCCAGAGCCGGCGGCGTGTTCCCTGAACCAATCCTGAAGCTTCTTCAGAGCACGCGAGCGATGCGAAATGGCGTTCTTCTGCGCTCCGTCCATCTCGGCGAACCTATCGAGCCAAGGATGTCAGAAAATAGGGGAACAGGGAGCAGTGACCCCAGGATCCAGGTTGCCATCTCAGGTGAAGGATAGGCGGGACAGCCGAGGTAGTGGAGAGGGGAGTTCTGAGGGATGGGTCAAGGTAGAGCGACAGGACTTACGTTTGGCCTTCATACTCGAAGACAGGGTCCCAACCTATGCCGCAGCGCCAGGTCAGCGGGTTCAGGAGTCATTGGCGTTGCCATCATCGACTTACCGAAGTGGGTTGGCCCCCGGGGAGGCACGATCTTGCCCTGAGATGGGTAGATGGTCAGTCAGCAATGCTCCGCTCCCTCGTATGGGCACACCAGAATGCGGCCGTTTTGGGACACAACATACCGGGCATCGGCCCTGGAAGAGGATGGGCTCTTGGCCAGGTCCGGCGCAGTAGCCAAAGGTGCAGACAGCCTCGGCGGATTTGTCCGTGTAGGCAGCCAGGAGGTTGTTAAGCCCTTGGTGGCCGATTCCAGACAAGAACCATTTGCTTTAGCAGCGGATCGTCAATATGTCTGTGAATGAGGCTCAGAGAATGAGCGGGGAGACCAACATGTACGGGCCGGGAAGGCCGTCGAGAGCATTGAAGCAAAGCGCCGTGTCCTCTACCAGGACGGGTCCTCCGACCTGCACGCACGATACCACTTAGCATCGTCTCCCATCAAGAGAAGTGCTTGCTTTCTTACCATGTCGGCGGCCTTGCGGCACTTGAACAGCGTCACCTCCTCGATGGTGCCCTGGACCTCCTCGACGTCGAGCGGGTTGCTGCGAACCTCAATGGCGGGCTCGAGTATGGCCTTGACCTCGCGCAGCTTGTTGGCGTTGCCAGTCACGAAGTTGAGGTGCGTCGCCATGGCTTATACGTCCCTTGCAGGTATGTGTGTCCAGACTCGTAAACCACCTCGCGGCGTTTTTAAACCAGCCGTGCGAATCGCTCACCGACCCAACTCAGTGGCGCCAAAATTCTCCGTAAATAGGAGAGGGGAAACAGTGAAATAGGGCAAATTCAGCGTCGTGCAGTGAGCGGGTGATTTGATGGACTGGTATGTGAGGGATTCTCAACCGCCGCAGCCGTGATGTACCTGTTCGTCATGAGTGGGTATACCCCGATAGTTGCATCCACCTACCCTGCAGCAGTCGATCGAAAAGTTCGAGTCACGCAGCAGCAGACTGTCTGCAGACAAGTAGCTTGTGATGAACGGTCCAGGGAATCGCAATTACGCCGTAGTCTACTTTGCACCGTATTTTGCCCTTTTGCTGTCATGATTCAATCCGCCGTTTCAACTCCAGCCCTCACAGCGCCGTTCAAGACGCGTGATCAATCTTCCACTGCTTCGTCCACGCCTCGATGCGGTCCAGGTTGCTCTCCATCTCGTCGGACGTGTTGCTCGTCAGCTCGATGACAATCTCCTCGTCGAAAGCCTCCCGCGCCTCCTGCAGCAGCACCTCCATGATCTCCGAGTCCAGGTTCTCCTGCAGCTTGGCCTCGGCGTAGTTTCTGTCGGTTCTCTGGTCAGCCCAAACGTCCACGCTCCGGGCCAATGGCGCGGCAGATGAAAGTACGGATCCGTACGTACCTTGCCTTGAGCCGGTCGTAGAGCGTCGTCGAGTCCACGCGCAGCACGACGACCAGGTCGATCCAGCTGCGCGGGAACAGGTCGCACGCGTGCCAGTCGATGATGCAGCCCCCCGCCTCGACATCCGCCTCGATGGCATCTAGCAGCTATGTGTGATACGGTCAGCAAGTGGTGCTCGCAGGGACTGGCATCTCGCCGCGCAATCTCATCTCATCTCGTCTCATCATCTCATCTCAGGTCCCCATCCTCAGCTCCCGCTCACCTTGTCCTCGTCGACGATCCAGCTCTGGTACTCATCGCTCCAGCCTTCATGGCACTCCTGGTCTTTGACAATCTGGTTGACGGACACGTGTCGCAGGCCTGTTCTCTCCGCCAGGCTCTCGCAGTGTGTCGTCTTGCCCACTCCCGGTGTTCCAGTAACGATGATGTTTGGTGACTGCCTCATCGTCGCAAGGTCTTTGCTTTTCAGGCTTCCTGGTATTGTATGTGCCAAAGAAGAGCACAAGTCGAATTAAGTGTAGAATAAGGTCCGTCGACGACAGCTTATACGTTCATGAGACCGCCTTGAGAACAATTTGAAGGGCGACAAAACTTAGGCCCATGCAGCCATGCATTTAACGGGTCGCCCGCTCACTTTTCGCGCAAGGTAGGTACACAGCGCCCTCGTACCAAATATTCAGGGCCAACTAGCAAACGGGGTATCGGTGGTCTTATCCGAGCTTCTTCAAGTGCTCCCTCAAAAAGGAGACGCCATATCGTGTTCCATTGCCTGTTGTACAAAGCAGCAAGAATACAGAAGAAGAAGACCCTCATGGCAAGCTGCAACAACAGTCATATACACGTAGTACACGTAACTTTACATGACATGTGAAACACAAATGGGCCCTCTGTCCCTCACGTGTTGAGCCCGTTGTGCTCTCCCTCCTTCATTCCCCCCTCACTGTTTCCCCTTTCATCCACCTTCTTCTCTCCCGATGGTTGGTGTCTCCTTGTAGGTTCTTCCCATACGTGACTGTATGATACATGTAGTGGCGAATTATTGCTTGTGAGCTCCTCCAAGATCTGCTCACGTCTCAACGCCCGCTGCAGCAGCAACCAAATACACGGATTTCCGAGCCTTCTAGGGCCAATCAATGCATCCTCTATCCCACATGTGAAGGTCGTCTGACCCTGGACGATTCGGCCCCGAATAGTCCTTCTAAATATTTATAATGTCATCACTGCTCTGCTTCTGCTTCTGCTTTCTCCTCGTCCTCTTCGGTCAAGGTCTCTTGTCCGTTGAAGCCCTCGCCATCAACGTAATCGAGCTTCTCTTGCTGCGCTATGGCCTGCGCGGAGACGATCTCGGCCAGCCGCTTCAAGCGCGGTGTTTGGAGCCCTGCAATTGTCCATGTCAGCGAGTCCTTGATCCAATTGGGAAAGCTTGGTCAACTTACATGATGGCGTATATGTCTCGAGCGCTGTGATCGACCGGGGTTCGGCAATCTCGTATGGACCGCTGTCGTCCATATCCACGGCTTGGAGGAGCAGGACGTCGCTCTTCTCCGTCACCCTGGACGCCACTGCCTTCATAATCTCGCCGTTGATGGGTTGCTCGTAGTCGGCCACCAGGTATTGGTTCAACAGCTTCTGGATCTGGTTGGGCGAGAGCATCCAGCAGATGTCCTGAATGATCTCAATGTCGTTCAGTGTTGCCTTCTTAAGCTGGAGCAGCTTCGTTGCCTGCATCAAGTGCTCCAGCTGAAGCGTGCCTTCTGGCATGTCGTGGCTCTTGCACCATTCCTCAATACGCGTGATGTTGTAGTTGATCTGCAGGCCACGCTTCCAAGACAAGAAGTTGCGTCGCATCAGCAAATCGTTGAAGGCTGTCACGCCCACAAGGCGCAGGAGTTCGGTCACCGTCTGCGTAATGATCGAGTCCTCGAGGTAGAACGCCTTCATGGCACGGAAGACGCTGTTGAGGAGACTGAGCAGATTGTCCATGCTGTAAGCCGGTGCCGAATTTGTTTGCAGAAGCTTGCCCAGGAACCGGTTGCTCTCATTGGTGATGAAACCAGGCAGCGACTGTGATTCGATGATGGCCGGGATGATCATCTTCTGCAACTTCTTCTTGAGCACCTTCATCCAAGTGTGGTAGATGTTGAACTCGAGGCTTTCCAGATCATGCTTGACTATCTCCAGCAGACGGTCGTACTCGTAATTGTCGGTCTTCTGCGTCTCGTACCAATCTTCGGCCAAGAAGACAAACGAGAGCATTTCATGCACGTTCGACAGCCAGAATGCACCAGGGTTAATGGCCTCCTCACCGTCGTGTTGCATCACTTCCTGCTGGATTGACTGCATCACGTTGGCAAGGAAGCGCTCGGATTCTTTGACGAAGCCGTTGTTCCACATCTCCGAGGTCACAAGGTTGATGAGGTACGAAGGGAACAGGACCTCCTTGTCCGAGGGCGGGGGCGTCGTATTCGGTGACGGGATCTTGAGGTTGCGGATCAGGCCCATTGTCACCTCCTCATTGAGGCCGTCCTCGTCGGCAAGCAGGGTCTCGAGTTCCATCTCGATATTGTCAACCCCGGGGATGTATGTAGTGCCAGACAAATTCTGCCGATGAGCCGTGCCCGTCACCGCCATGGACACAGGGCGAGGGTTGTAGGCGGCGCTGAAGCGATCCAGGTCTCGGGCCTCCGCTCCTGCGCTCCTGCGCTTGGGTTTCTTGGAGGAAACGAGGTTGATGAGACCAGTGGCTGTCGTCTGTGCGGCCACGCCATTCGTAAGCTCGCCGTTCAGTGGCGCACTCCTCTTGGCAACTTCCAGGGCGTCTCTGAGTGCCTCGAGTTCCTGTCGGAGGCTGACGTTGTCCTTCTCCCGCTCGCCACTGGCCTGCTTCGCTGCCTCCAGCTCCGTGTTGCTGAGGCGCAGAGACTCCCGCAATTCCCTCTCTTCCTCCTGCATGCGCTTGATGTTGGCCGTGGACTCGTCGAATGCCACCTGTAGCTTCTTCATCTCATCCTCCATTGCCTGAAGCTTGGCCACAGCGATGCCCGCCTGGTTAGCTTCAGTCTGCAACTCCTTGGTCCTCGCTTCAAGAGCGTTGTGGCGAGTCTTCCATGACTTGATTTGGCCCTCGTAATTCTCCACCTGGGAAACAAGGCCCTTGTTCTTCTCCTTCATCGAACCAAGGGATTGGGTCAACTCGACAACCTTGTTTTCAAGCTTGTACGAGATTTGCTTCAAATCACGAGCCTCCTCGCGGACCTTCTTGTACTCACGGCGAGCAGATTTACCGCGCCACAAGTTCTGGACCAAGGTGACTTTCTTTCGGTACTGCCTCCACGACCGCAGCTGCGTGCGTGATCGCCACGCTCTTTGAATGGTAAGCGCAGCATTCCCCATCCGTGTCTCCATGATCTGCTTTCTGCGCAGATAGCCCTTGGCGGCGGACTCGAACAGGACCATGTTCTTCCGGATGACGAGGAACTTCTTGCGCTGCTTCTGACCGCGCCACACACGCTGTATGGTGGTGGCGGCCTTGATGGTGCGCAGCTCCTGAGCGCGCCGCCTCGCAATGTAGGCTCGAGCGGCTGACTGGGCGCGAACAACAGACTCGCGAGCGGCCAAGTAGCGGCGCCGATAGAACTTTGCCCTAAGATTCTTCTGAATCAGGATGGCGCACTCGTTGAGGCGATTCGTCCGGAGATTCTCCAGGAACGCAAGCATGCCGGCCCGGAAAAAGATCTTGGTCAAGCCCAGCTGGTACTTGTCGAGTCCCTTGCCGGTGCTCGTGCCCAGAGCCTTGGTGAGAATGGCGTTGGCCATTTCCCGAATCTCCGCAGTCCATTGATCCGAATGCACGAGCATGTAGTACCTGAGGGCAAACTCCTCGTACGTCCAACGCGTCGGGTATCCCGCACAACTAATGCGGACAGTCTCCAAAACACCACAAGCACGGAGCTGGCTGAGGACCATCGGGCCCTCAAACTGCCAGGCCGCCTTGGCTTCGTTGGGCTTGATGCACCTGATATAGTGGACATCCGTGTTGTTGATTGTGTTCATGAGCTCGATCAACGACGACCGGAAGATCCCCCCCAGCGTCGGCTTCCTGTTGACAGCCACGCCGATCTTCCTGCCACCAGCAGGCTTTACAGCGTTTGAGGAAGCAGACGCAACATCCTTTTCCCGTACGGCGGACGCCGCCTCCAAAACTTGCTTCAAGAATGGATTGCTCGTGGCTCGAAGGACGGTCATGTGCTCGTCTGGGACAGTATCTCGGTTCTTCTCGATGAAACCCTCGGACTCGTACGTGACATCGATAGCATAATGGCAGACGGTAAAGGCCGATTTCCCAAACCTAGGCTTCTTGTAGAAGGCGTGCGGCTTGTCGGACACATAGTTGTGGTGCAGTTTCGTGACGAACTGTTCGTCTGATCCCATGGGAAGACGCGACTCCTCATCAAGCAGGGACAGGATGCCCAGCTTGCCCTCGATCAAGTCAATGCAGGGCTGGTTGTCCGAGAAGTCGATAAAGGTCCAGTCAATCTGCTCTCTCAGGTATTCCTCTTGCTCCAGCTTGAAGACGTGTTGATTGAACTCCTGCTGCAGCTTCTCGTTGGCGTAGTTGATGCAAAACTGCTCGAACGAGTTCTTGGCAAAGTGCTCGAAGCCGTAAATGTCCAAGACGCCAATGAAGGACGAGAAGCGGTTCAGAACCTCTTCCGTGGCGAGGCTGTGGTTGATAATCTCGACGAGCCAGTCAAACAGGCTCGAGTAGATGAACTTGGCTACCGAATCCCGAACGACAATGGCCTGGGCTTGGCTCAAGTTGGAGGTAATTTTCTCGCCACGGGTGATCAGCTGCTTCTTGACGATCCACTTTGCAAACTCGGTTCCGTTGACCCCTAGAATGGCACACGCCCGCTCGAGGGAAGGCTCCGTCGGCGCAAGCACGCTATCGTTTCGAGAGGCGGTAATCTTGACGTTGCCCAAGTGCAGCAGACCAGCGAGCAGCTTGAAAATGTCGGCCTGCTGGGCGTCCGACACACCAATGGTGTGAAGGGACTTCTTGGTCGCCTCAAACTCGGCCTTGTCGTCCACGCCGTCGATTGTGGGGCAGTCTCCCTGGTTCAGATATTCAAATTGCTCGATCGGAAGGATGTCGAGGTCTTGTCGCTGCTGTTCGGAAGCGCCGGCAACGAGCTGGTAGAAGATGTGGTAGTTGCGCTCCTTGAGCGGCTGAAAGACGAGTCGCGATCGCTCGAGGAGGTAGGTTCGGATCTTGGCGCCGATGATGTTCGTATTCTCGTCGAACATGATCTCAATGTACTTGCCAAATCGGGACGAGTTGTCGTTGCGCGTCGTTTTCGCGTTACCGAAAGCCTCCATGATCGGGTTGGTGGCCAGAATCTGCTCTTCAGTCTCGCTCATGGCCTCGAGTCCTCGCTTCGATCGAGCACCAGGATTATCCGGGGACTCTCTGGTCGCGAAATACCGCATGATGTACTTTGCGCTGACGGTCTTGCCGGCACCAGACTCGCCAGACACGACAATCGTCTGGTTCTTGTTATCACGAATCATGTCCCTAAGGGTCTCGTCAGTACGGAGCTCTCGACCGAACTGGGAGTGTTCGCCACAAACATGAACGCCTCCTCAGCAATTGCGAACAGATGCGGTGCCTGCGTCGCTCTTTGCTTCCCGGCATAAACCTGGACCATGCCCGGGACATAGAGGGAGTCGACTCGGGCGAAGGGATTCGTTGCGATGAGGACGATGCCACTGTATGTGTAGATTTCCTTCTGCATGTAGCGCAGCCGAATCGCCTGAAGAACTGTGCAAGGAGTAGGGGCTCAGCAAAGAGTCCAGCCGAGGATGGCAAAGGGGCAGAGAGGAATCCTACCAGCAGGTTCATTAAGGTGGGAAAGGTTGGTGAGGTCATCGCTAGCTTCGAGCATGGTGGGATTCATCAAGGGCGGTAACGAGGCGTCTGAGCCGGACTGCAGGGCCTCGACGGGCACCTCGATGGTCTTGGTCTGCAGCACAGAGGAACGCGGCCGCGTTAGCAGCCAGCCTGATGGACAAGCAAAGACATGGTCGCGGGAGAGGAAAAAAACCTACCTCGCCATTGTCGAGCTGGAACACAAGCTTCGCCTTGGAGCCCTCGACGGTCTTGGAGACCAGCTCCGAGGCTACCCAACCCTCGGCAGCGTCAGGCTGCCACGCTCTCGTGCCAACATCGTAGGTCGACGCCATGGGGGACAGGCCGCCACGAACGGCGCCGGGCGGCGTCGATGGAGCGCAGACTCAAGGAAAGGAGAGGTATTATAGCGTCGGTCGAGAGGCACTCATGGACGGATGCGCGTCCACGGCTGTCCTCGTCGGTCTGCGCGAGCTTGGTCTGTATCCGCAGCTCTCGTCGCAGTCGGTGGCCGGACAGAAGACGGAGAGGGGGCCGATGGGACGGGCGGGAGTCTAGCAGAAAGAAGCGGGATGAGGACGCTCCAGTCCAGAGGGTCGGCTCAGACAGACTCGGACAGATGTGCGGAATTGAGAAAGGTCAGAGACTTTCGACGGTGATGGATGGATGGACAAGGGGCAGCTTGGTGGCTGTCGCCGATGCTTGCTGGCCAAGTTGCAATGATGCGGTGGATGCCAGCACGCATTTTTTGGGGTTCGGTCCCCCCCTGGAGCGCGGGTACGGGGACGGATAAAGGCCAGGTACCGGTACGCAGGCACCCAGGGTAGGGGACTGGCTCGGCGAAATGAGTGGAAGCGCAGCTGCGCTCCTGTCTACGCTACAGGCTGCAGCCGCACTAAATTGGGGCGAACGTGGACCGGACGGGTACCTGGCCGAGCAAGGTACCTTGCCTTGTTAGCACAGGGGCACGGGTGTGCCCTGGGGGACCGCCCAACTGTCAATGCACCGTGGAACTCTTTGCGGAGATGAGTACTGGTGCAGGGCATGCTTCACCGCTGCTGCGTGGCCACCTCGTCGTGACGGCCCGCCGGGGGTTCCGCGCAGACGGACGCGATAGAGCCAAGGTAGTCGGTACCTGCGCCTCGGACGCAAGCACATGCGCGACGGTGAGGCGACTCGCCCCAGCCACAGGCGCGGAGCGATGTAGAGGACGATCTACTGATACAAGCACGGCCTTGACGAGTACGAGCAGGTAAGGTAGTTAAGATACATCCACCTTGAGTCCCTTAATTTAGGGACCAGTGCTACCTATCTTGCGCTGCTTTGTGTGTCCAGTCTTCAGACAAAGATCCCACGTGGCATCTGTACCGGGCTTTCTTGATCCAAGGTGCCTTACTTCCAAGAGAAAGGCGCGGACAAAGCCTCGAAGCCAAACACCCAGCAGCCGTTACAACGCTGATTGCAGGCGAGATACCCGCGAGTACGGAGCAGCGCTCAGACAAACTCCACTACTCGTTAGCCGGGACCCAGAACCCGTCTAAGGGGTTGCGGCCCCAGCCCCGACCAATGGACTGCACCTCAACCGCGGTTGCGGTAAGGGCCGCAGCTCTATGGCTACATTACGATACAATGCTACCCCCAAACAGGAGCTAGATGCTTTGGGCTGTCTGAGCTTGTTGTGCCTTGCATCAGCACCGAAAGGAGGGGCTTGGACCGCCTGCCACGGATCCTATTAAGGTTGTTTATGCGCCAAAGCCAATCTGGGCCGCGGGTAATCGTCAAATGCAATCGTCCAGCTGCCATTGCTCTTCGAGGTGATTGTTACTAATACTCCGTCTGGCCAATTGACTGGGTTTATGCGGAGTACGGGGCGCGCGTGGTTTCACCGCGTACTGGCGCGTTTGGATCATCGAATGACACTGAATGCCCCTCGGACACTTATCACAACACCGGCCTTCGTAATGTGGGGTGAGGCGGACGACTTGGGTATTATCAAACCGGGATCATGGATCTTTCTCCGTACAGGTCCTCGTAGTGCCGGTTGGCTCATTGCAGCATCGCAATGCGCACCGTGTGCGTGGTATAAGATGCATGGAAGTGCAATCAAAACATTCACTGGATTTTGAATTCCATCGCGTCACCCAGGGCGCCCCATCACGCTCATCATTTGCAAAGATACTTTATGTATATACTCTGTGGTCGTGTTGAGGCATCCCAGAGTCTATAGTGACAATTTCTATTCACGCGCCGATTCCCGCCTCCCAATGAAACGCCAATCATGATCAACTTGCATTCGTGACGCGCCCTGGCTGCCGTGGCCACGGCGCTTCGCGACTTTTCTACATTACCTCCAACTGCGCCCCTCCAGAACGTTGAGTGCCGTGGGAGTCATCCAGTCGGGTCGGGCGTCTCCTCCCGACCACATTCTCGGGTCCAGCCCCTCTAGTACAGCACCCGGGTCACGATACATGCTGCAAATCCTTCTGTCAGCTTGGTGGCCAAATGGAGTCGGTTCGACCATGACTTACAGCTGAGACCGTTCAAGCTGTCCGAGATATCCTTGATCTCGTTATACCGCACGTTGCTGATATCGGCCATCAAGTAGGCCACCTGCGCCAAGTGTCAGTAAGTGCTGCCGATTGATATGGTGAATGTCTACCCACGTCGCCTCTGCTGTCGCTGATCTGCTTGTCGACGTTGTGGTCTCCCAGAATCTCGTTTACTGTGTATCGTTAGCCTGTGTTGCCCTTTAGACCGTATACCGTAGACCATGTAATACCTTTGCGCAAAACGCCAGGAACGTTGCGATGAATGTAGATAACCTGCAAGTCCAGTTAGGAAAGTGATGCCGTGGTTATTTGAAATACATGTACAAACCCGTGCGTGGTCAGGCTCGTCCAGGGTGAGCGAGCGCAGCTGGGCTTCGGGCAAGTTGACGCTGCCCACCGTGATGCCCTGGTTAATGTATCGCACCAGCGCGTCGGCGACTGCAAATCGTGTTAGTTAGTGTCGGGCAAACAGCGGCAGGAAGAAGCACGCACCTTCAAGGCCAATGGCACGCTGCGCCTCCTCGGTGCTGCCACCGATGTGAGGGGTGAGGATGATGTTGCTCAAACTGCGGAGGTCCTCGCCCCAGTGGTTCAGGTTGCTGTTGAAGTAGTCGCCGTTGGCGGCAGGCTCATGGGGATAGACGTCAAGGGCAGCGCCGGCAACCTTGCCCGCGCGCATGGCTTTGATCAGGGCGGCGATGTCGACGACGCTCCCTCGGCTCGCGTTGATCAGGTACGCTCCGGTCTTCATGCGATCTAGCTGCGCCGTGGAGATCATGTTGCGCGTCTCAGGAAGGTCTGGCACATGCAGCGTCACGAAATCGGCTTCGTCAAGCAGGGCCTCCAGGGTGGGAACCTGTCGCGAGGTTCCCAGGGCCATGAGGGTGACGACGTCGTAGTAGATGACATTCATACCCATGGCTTCGGCGAGGACCGAGAGCTGGGAGCCAATGTGTCCGTATCCGACAATGCCTGCATGCCGAGGTCAGCAGATGGCTGGGGAGCCCGAGGACAGATAAACTCACCCAGCGTCTTGCCGCGGATCTCCCAGCACTTTGCGCTGACCTTGTTCCAGGTGCCGCGGTGCATCTCCGAGGAGCGGTCGCCCAGCTGACGAGCAAGGACGATGATCTCGCCGATGACGAGCTCGGCGACACTGCGCGAGTTGGCAAAGGGGGAGTTGAAGACGGCGATGCCATGTTTCGCGGCGTAGTCGAGGTCGACCTGGTTGGTGCCGATGCAGAAGCAGCCGATGACGAGCAGGTTCTTGGCCTCGCGGAGGACGCGCTCGGTGAGCTTGGTCTTGGAGCGGATGCCGATGACGTGGATGTCGCTGCGGCTCCAGCGTCAGCCATGTGGTCGCTCCGGCCGTCGGGATGGACGACTTACCGGATCTTCTCGATCAGCTGGTCCTCGGGCAGGGACGTCTTGAGCGCCTCGACCTGGTAGCCCTGGTCCCGGAGGGTTTCCTGGCCAGTCTGGTTGACGTTCTCGAGCAGCAGGATCTTGATGTCCTGGGTGTTGAAGGGCTTGAGCTGCTTGGGGGCGCCGCGCTGGGCCAGGACGCCGCCCCAGCTGGACGGCGGGGAGTGGAAGGTGGCCGTCGGTGACGTCGACAAGCCCTGCTCCAAGCTGTGCGAGACGCTTCTGTGCGCCGCGACGGGCGAGGTTCCCTGGATATCTCGCGCGGGCGTCATTGTGGCAGATTCGAATCCGAGTGACAATGAGGAGATGATGGCAGTGGAAGAAGAGGGAGAGTCAGACGTCGGTTGTTGGCGAGGACCTTAATGGGACCCTTGGTGGGGGAGGGGAGCACTCGGAGGGTCCGGCGCCACTTTATACGCCCGCGAGGCAATGCAACACCGGCTTGCGGAAGAGGGGCAGCTCTGGCAATCGGGCGATTCGACTCTACGACGAGCACGACGGAGTCACGGTTGCGGTGTTTGCCAATTGAGCAATTCCCACGGCCGGGACGAGGCCGGCGACGGGGCCGTTGGCTGCATGTGCTAATCCGCCGCCACGCGCCCGCAGCGACGACCCGACCTGTGGTTAGACTGCCCGCCTCGTACGCTAACACGCCAAGGCCTCAAATGCTCGTAAGACGGTCCCTTGTTGAGCTGTTTTCCGTCCGACTGTTTAGGAGTACGCCTGAGATGGGCGAGCACCTTGTTGAGTAGCTCTTTGGGGGCCTGCAAAGGGTCTGTCGCCAAGGAAACCCGAATGAGCGCGAACCCTCTCAAGCTCTGACTCGCCAAAAACTTTTTCTCCAGCTGCGTGCCTTCGCATGTCGCCATACTGGAGCCGCCTCGGATTGGCTCAAATGTCGCTGACGCTAGGAAGGCTACCTCTGTGGCGTGGAGCCTGAGCGCATTACACCAGAACCTACTTGACCGCAATGCCTTTTCTCAGCTGTCTGTCAGACTGGCCGGCTCCGATGTGCGGAAACGTCCAGCGATGCGTCACACCAAGGGTGCTCGCCTGTAGGCGTCCACATTTCGCCAATCATGAAGCCGAATCCCGCCGTCTTTCCAGCAATGCCGAGAATGGGCCCGTCCCCCTGTATTCGTCCTCGTAGTGCATGCACGTCCCCGACCGACGCGTTTCCCCTTCCAGCAGTACCGCGAGGTTTGCATCTGCCAGCGGGCCCCCGTGCAGCGGCGCCGCATCAACCGCCATGTGCGGCCCCGTCCAGGACCGTTGATGATACATACGTCCATGCGCTCGGAGTGTCTTGTCTTAGATGCCTTCACCCGCGAAGCGTCCCGACTGCATGCAATCTCATGCACCCTGCAGCCGAGCCGCCGACTAACCTTAACTCCTACGAGCACGGGTTGACCGCCTTCAGTCCATCATACCTGGGTGGCCACGACGACGAAAGATGTCAAATGGGTTGAAATATACGTGACCAGGGCCAATCAAACAAACTAGGCAGCCGTACGCATTTGCATTGTTCCAAATTCCACCATTACTACATATTCTCAAGACAAAAATGAACACCCACTGTATGCCGACCCGCAGACGCCCTTTTGCGCGTCTATCAAATGGAGCGGACCTCTCGCCGCTCCCAGAGCCATCCCCTTCGTTGTGTATGAGATTCTCCAGTTGCAGTAGACGCCGCGCCGCGGCTACCAAGCCTGGCTTTGGCTATCCTACTGCTGCTCTCGTCGTCCACCTTGCTTGCTCAGCACCCCAAGGCAAGGATAGGTAATTTGTCGGGGATCCTTTCAGAGCTAGCTCCACACTGAAGCCGCTTGGTTTAGCTCTGCTTGCACTCAGCCGCCTCCTGCTTGGGCTTGCCAGAGTCGTCCTGTAGATATTGCATTAGCCGTCGCTCCTCAAAGGGATAACCTCACTTAAGACTTACGTCGTCCTCCGACTCCTCTTCCTCGTCGTGGTCCTCACTCATGTCGTCCTCATCATCATCCTCCTCGTCCTCAAAGTCGTCACCCTCGAGGTCGTCCTCATCGAGCTCCTCAAACGCCAGGGCCTCGCCGGTGAACCAGTCGATGGCGCGAGGAATGAGCTTCTCCTTGATGTCCTCGCCGAGCTGGTAGTCAAGCTCAAGACGCTCCTCAACGTCCGAGGCGGCGTCGTCCTCATTGTCGCCCTCCTCGTCATCGTCGGTAGGCGGCTGGGGCGGCGAGAAGAAGTTGAAGAAGGATTCGGTGGGTACAGTCTTCTTCACGATACGGGTCTGCTTGGTGGCTGCGGGTGCGTCAGCTTGACCATCATCAATTCGACAGGTAGAGGCTGCCATCGCTTACTCTTATTCCTCTGCTTCTTGGCCTCGACGCGGACGGTCAGGTCCTTGCCCGGGTACCATTCAATCTTCTCACCCTCGGCGTGGTCATAGATGAAGTCGCCGCCGTATCCGCTCTCGGTTTGGTAGAAGTACGTCTTGGTGATGGTCTTGTTGGAGAAGAACTCGTTGGGGCCAAACTCGAAGATGAGGCGGAAGCCAGGCTTGTCGAGATACTCCATGCGAACGTCAGTCAGGTGCTTCAGGGCGGCCTCGTCACGGTCGGTAATCATCTCGGCGAGCGTGACCTGGTTCTTCATGGCGGACAGCCAGAACTCGGGGATACCGGCCACGTTCTCGGGTGTGTCGGCCGGCTGGGACTCAGCCTTGACAGCTGCAGCCTCGTCCTGTTGCTCCTCGTCGTGTTCCGCCTCGCCAGCCTTGACCTCTTCCTCTGTCGGCTCGGCCTTTCCATTGACAATATCGGCACGCTTCTCGTAAAGAGGGGTGAACTTGGCGAAGTACTTCTTCTCCAGCTGGAGGACCTCCTCTTGGAACTCGGCCTCGAGCTTGGAATGATCCTTCTGAATGGCCCTCAAGCCAGAAACTCGGCGGCGGACGGGGGCGGGGAGGGACTCGATGTATCCGGAAGACCGTCCGATGAGGGAGCCGAGGCGACCCTGGATCACCTGGAGAAGCTGGGGGTTCTGGGCGAAGATGGAAGCGGCAGCGGCGCGGTCCATGTCCTCTGCAGCAGGAGCAGGCGTCAGCCGACAGAGTGCGGCGGATCGGAATGCACAACGCAGGATGAGAGCTTACCCTCTTTGATGCTGGCCACGCCGGGCTGCTGGGCATGGGAGGAGATGGGCGCATTGGTGGCGGGCGTGTTCTGCGGCGTCCTGGACGGAGGTGGGGTAATTAGCATATCGATCACGGACGGCAAAGCGAGAGGGAAGATGGAGAGACTCACGGAGCCGTCACGTCAGGACGTTTGCTTCGGATGGGTTCGGCCATGATGCTTGTTTGGCGGGCGCAAGATGATGCAAAGTCTCGCGGGTGAAAGGGATGAGGTGGTCGATGGGTGAAGGGAGAAAGGTGCTGAGAACAGACGTCGCTGTTTTTGGCGTTTGGCTAAATTTCGGTGGGGAGGGGGGGGGGAAGTCTGGGCAATCGTGAGCCAGAGCGGTGGCAGAGAAAAAATCTTTGGCGGGAGCCGCAGCTTGTTGTTGGGCCATCCACTTGGTCCGTGCAGGCTTCGCAATTCGTACGGTATCACAGAGTACTTATGAAAGGGGCTGCAATGCTGCCGTTGATAGGTACCGACGCCCCCCCCCTGGGGCTCCCTACCAGAGCTTTAGTGCGTGCCCTCTTGTGCGCCATGCACCTGAATGCTAGGCCAAGACCCGGAACTCTCTGCCTGACGAAATCACGCAGACGATGAAGGCCTGATTGACCTGGAATCGAAATGGCATGCTAAGGGCAGACGGCACGCAATCAGAAATTGCCACGCCTTTGCAGCCTGCGCGATGGGACATGGAATTGCTGCGCACTGTGCCGGTCCTTGACGCGGGTTGTAACGGCCTTTGCTCGCTGCTCGGTAGCGCATCACTTGTAACGGCCGTTGCTCGTAACGGTATTTGCTCACTACTCCGCAGCGCACCGAGAACCGTGACCAACGAGCAAAGATACCTGCTGCCTTTCCTAATTGCATGGGCGGACTGTGGTTTCCGAGGCTCCCGTCTGTTGAGACTATCCGCTGGGTCCATCGATGACTCCAGGTGCGCTGTGTAATTAGGATATGGATTAGACAGCACATGGCATCAAGCCTTGCAGGGGGCTACAGATCCGCTGGGAGAGCAGCGACTGGGGCTACGTCAGCGGGGATGGAGCCTCGCTATGGGTGAGGTGACTGCACCTCGGAAAGTCAGCCGTGGAACCTTGGGATTCTTTTCGTGCTCAGGCTCCGCGACCATTGCTCACCAGCTCTCCCTCGTCCCTTCGCCGTCGGCTGCACGTTGCACACGTGCGCTGCGTACGTACGTGTCTTCACTGCGGTACTTTTTGTCGGCGCTCTGTGGGCAATGACAGCCGTTCAACTGCAGTCGTCGAGGACTATACGATGAGCACCGTCGGCTGACAGCCTGTGCCGCAAACATGGACGATGCTGGGGACCACGCGACGCATCGCCGTCGCGGTAGCCCCTCGAGGGCCAATGCTAACCCGCCGGCGCCTTTGTATCGTCTGAACTCGAACCAGAGCAGCTCCAGTGTCTTCGAGGACGTGGAGATGGCCCACGAAGAGGTCAGCGGTCCCCGTCAATGGCGCCGACATCCTGGCTATTGCTAACTCGTGTCCCCAGCTGTACTCCGGGCCCATGGCAGAGAGCTTGCCCACCAGCGTCTCGGCATTTTCGCATCGCAGAGCCCGTGCCGATTCGACGGCGAGCTTTACGTACTACGACGAAGAGGAAGAAGAGTCGCCAGAGATGGAGCCAGCGCTCTCGGAGCTGCAAGAGTACCCAGACGATTTTCGACGGGCGAGCATCAGCGAAAGCTATGTCAGACGCAGCATCAGCGACATTGGCGACATTGGGGAGCTCGAGTTCTCCGTCATCGAGGACGAGGACTCGGCTGATCGCGAATATCCAGCCGAGGAGGACGACTATGTGCTTCGCCGATGCTCCTCTACGCAATCCCGACTCTCGGTTCATGCGCGTCTCCTCCGGCGAGACAGTACCGCCACGGCCGCAAGCTCGCGCCAAGCTGGACGCACCAGTCAAAAGGTTTATATGGCCAATGAGGACCTCACCATCGCCGTGGCCGGCTTTCGTACCGGCAAGATAGGCTACGCTATCTACGTCGTCTCGTGTGTGCTCTCGCTGGGCCTCGCATTCCTTTTACTACGGTGGCTACCGCGGTGGTATGTCGCTCTCGTGGGACGGCCGTGCCCTTTGAGAGAGTGCGACTGGGTCGTCATTGAGAACCAATGGGGAGAATTGGCCGTTATGACTGTCCAGACCCGGCAGTACGGCCGGCCAGTATCGAGCGTTTTTGGCCTGCCCGAGAAGATGTTTTCCTACGGGCTCGATGACGACAATGACCCCTTGATGGAAAACCTACGAACCCTTGATTATCGCTACGTTCGCTTGTGCTACCATCCTCTCAAGGACAAGTTCGTTCTGTCCACCGGCTGGAAGGATCCAGAATGGACCGATGTTCGGCTTGTGCGCTCTGGCCTTGATAGCGATGAGAAGGCCCTGCGGGAAATTATTTTCGGAAGCAACCTCATCGACATTGAGCAGAAGCCCGTGGGTCAGCTGCTGGTTGATGAGGTCTTACACCCGTTCTACATTTTCCAAATTGCCAGCCTGGTACTGTGGTCCATGGATTCGTACTACTACTATGCTGCTGCCATCTTCATCATGTCGGTTGGCAGCATCACAGCGACGCTGGTTGAAACGCGCTCAACTATGAAACGACTCCGCGAGATCTCTCGATTCGAGTGTGACGTTCGAGTTCTTCGAAATGGATTTTGGAAATACATATCATCCAGCGACCTGGTACCCGGCGATATTTACGAACTGAGCGATCCTAACTTGACGCAATTCCCGAGTGATAGCTTGTTGCTCAGCGGAGACTGCATCGTCAACGAGAGCATGCTCACAGGTGAATCTGTCCCGGTCTCGAAACTCCCCGCTAGCGACCAGGCGTTGCGCAGCATGGATCTGGGCGCATCTTCTGTATCCCCCGAGACCGCCCGGCATTTCTTATTCTGCGGAACCAAGATTATTCGCACGCGACGCCCCCAAGAGGACCAAGACGGTGACGCTGTCGCCCTTGCGCTTGTCGTCCGAACGGGCTTCAACACAACTAAAGGAGCCCTTGTTCGCTCAATGCTGTTCCCCAAGCCCTCCGGTTTCAAATTTTACCGTGACTCTTTCCGATATATCAGCGTCATGGCCATGGTGGCCATAGTTGGCTTTGTCGCCTCCTTTGTCAATTTCGTCAGGTTGGGGCTCTCGTGGCATCTGATCATCGTCCGCGCACTGGATCTCATAACCATTGTTGTTCCGCCGGCTCTTCCTGCAACGTTGACCATCGGTACCAACTTCGCCCTCGGACGCCTGAAGAAGAGGCAAATATTTTGCATCAGCCCTCAGCGGGTGAATGTTGGCGGCAAGATAGATGTCATGTGCTTTGACAAGACGGGCACGTTGACCGAAGACGGCCTTGATGTCCTCGGCATCCGCGTTGTCTCGCCCGAAAACCACAAGTTTAGCGACGTGATATCGGAGGCACCTCTATTGGCAGGCGGAGGTGTTGCAGGATCGAACGGCCTAAGCTCTTTGCAGGCAGCGCTTTACACGATGGCGACCTGCCACTCGTTGCGTTCAGTGGATGGCGAACTTGTCGGCGATCCCCTGGACGTTAAGATGTTCGAGTTTACAAATTGGACTTTCGAAGAAGGCAAGCAGAGGATTGCCGAAGGTGAAGATGAGGAGCAAACCGGTCTTGCCCCTTCGGTTGCGCGCCCCCCCGATGTGAGGCTTCCTTCAGCCCAATTTTTGACCCGCAAATGCTAATGGTCCCCCTCCAGGAATCCGTGGAACTCGGTGTGATCAAGTCTTTCGAATTTGTGTCCCAATTGAGGAGAGCGAGCGTGGTTGTGCGCCATTTTGGGCAAAAGAGCGGCGACATCTTCGTGAAGGGCGCCCCAGAGGCGATGCGGGAGATATGTCGCAAAGAGAGCTGTAAGTATTTCTAATGGTACACGGCAGCTCGTTTTTCACTAACTGGGCCAGTCCCGAGCGACTACGATGAGCAACTTTCTTACTACACCCACAAGGGGTATCGAGTGATCGGCTGCGCGACGAAGCATCTGCCAAAGCTCAGCTGGGTCAGGTCACAGAAGCTGAGCCGGTCCGAGGTTGAGAGCAAGCTCGACTTCGTCGGCTTCATTATTTTTGAGAACAAGCTGAAACCCACAACGGCGGCTGTCCTGAAAGAGCTCCATGATTCCAACATTGGGGCTGTCATGGTGACCGGAGACAATATCCTAACAGCCATCAGCGTAGCGCGGGAAAGCGGCCTTCTGGACCGCAGTGCGCATTGTTTTGTGCCGCGCTTCGTCCGAGGTCAGTCACCTGCTTCCTCAGCGGTTCACCACCCCAGTCGGCTGATAAGAATAGGTGATGCGCGCGACCCTACGGCTGAGCTGCAGTGGGAGAGCATTGACAATAGCATATACTGCCTTGACAAGACAACCCTGTTGGTAAGAATACTCTGGTCATACGTGGTTCATGGAAGAACGCAGGCAGTCTGACAAGAGCATACAGCCTCTTCCGGCACCTCCCGAAGGAGACGCCTCTCTCCCGTACGACATCTCCAATCTAAGGAACTATTCGCTGGCCGTCAGCGGAGAAGCATTTCGGTGGATCGTGGACTACGCCTCCCCACAGGTCTTGCGAAGAGTGAGTTTGAGCCATCCGAGTAGTGGAGTCTGCATGAGACTAAACATCCCACAAAGATGCTCGTTCAAGGCAAAGTGTTTGCGCGGATGTCGCCGGACGAAAAGCACGAGCTGGTGGAGAAGCTGCAGAGTATCGATTACTGCGTAGGGTTCTGCGGCGATGGCGCCAATGACTGCGGCGCATTGAAGGCTGCCGATGTGGGCATCTCGCTGTCTGAGGCTGAGGCGTCGGTAGCAGCACCCTTTACGTCGAGAGTCTTTGACATCCGTTGCGTTGTGGAAGTGATAAGGTGAGACTGGGAGCGCACAACGCATGGCCGCGGGGAGGTTTGTTCAGTGCTAATACCGACGCAGGGAAGGCAGAGCTGCTCTGGTGACGAGCTTCAGCTGCTTCAAATATATGAGCCTGTACTCGGCCATTCAGTTCACATCAGTGAGCTTCCTCTACGCCAAGGCGTCGAACCTGGGAGACTTCCAGTTTCTCTTCATCGACTTGCTCCTCATCCTGCCCATTGCCGTCTTTATGGGGTGGGCCGGACCGGCGCCGACGCTTTGCCGAAAGCGGCCGACGGCAGACCTCGTGTCTCGCAAGGTCCTGACGCCGCTGCTGGGCCTCATGGGCATATGCGTTTCCATCCAGGCGGTGGCGTACGTGACGGTCAGAGAGCAGCCTTGGTACATCCCGCCCAAGGTCAGGCACGACGAATCGGGCATCAAGAACTCGGAGAACACGGCGCTATTCCTGGTGTCATGCTTCGAGTACATCTTGTCCGGTGTGCTGCTGAACGCTGGACCGCCATTCCGGCAGCGCACGTCCAAGAACTGTGAGTGTGATCTTGACGCCGTGAGAAAGCGAGAGCAAAGCAACTAACCAGGGGCGACAGGGCCATTCACGGTGACGATTGCACTTGCGCTACTAACAACGGTATACATGGTGCTGGCCCCGGCGCATTGGCTCAAGAAGCTCATGGAGCTGACGCGGATGAGCTGGGACTATGAGCTGTTCCTGATGCTGTTGGGGCTGGTGTATTTGGCGCTGGCATGGGTATTTGAAAAGCGCTTGGCGGCGAGACTGGCGCGCGCTCTCGGGACAGCCCGAGAACGGCTCACGGGCAAGGCAAAGAAGCGCAAGGAATACAAGGTAATAAGGGAGCAGATGTGGAGTGTGTAGGTGGATGAGATTAGAAACGGGCATTTTGGTGGCTATGTTGGGGAGACGGCTTGCTATTGTGCAACTGCGAGGGAATGTCTCCGACGAGGTCCGCGTGGCCCAGGGAAGCATTGGATACCCCTAGGCTCCAGTGACACAGAATCGAGCTTTTCGGTGTCAAAATCGTGTTTTTTACGTGTGAAGAATGATATAAAATGGAATGTCCAGGGCTGACACTACCCTTCGCCGCTAGGATTAGCAGCACCGAGATACGCAGGCAAAGAGCTGAGGCGCGTAGCCGGCGGCCATGAGTGCGACCGCATGTCTACCAGCATAAGACCAAAAATTGCGTTATCTGACAGCAGCCCCAGGTGGTTCTTTTCTATATAATCATCTTGTTTACTCCCCTACAAGGATGACGAGAGGGATGACGAATTATGGCTTCATTTTATATCGGGGGTGATTATTACCGGCACAAGGCTGCCGAGCATATCAAAGCACAGCAGGGAATGAAATATAAACACATCATAAAGATCATGAGTTGCGACAAAGCTCCTTATTCGTCAAAGTTCCTCCACCTGCTCCTTTCGAACTTTGGCGACAATCTTAATAACGGCAATTAAATCACGATAGCATGACACGTATTATTCTTCCTTATATGGCAGCCGTCCTGCTTCCGCTTTGGTGGCAGAGTTACACCTCAACACAAGGCTTTGCGTTTGGGGCGGCGGGGCTGATTGCAAGGCGGACCTTGTACAAGTTGACAATCCAGCGTCATTGGGCAGGTGGTTTTACTGACGTGGCAGGCGATTTCGTTGAAAATCGTCAATGAAATTTGACGTGTACTGTTTTCTCGACTATCTCGTAAGAAGAGGAGAAGAAAGAGCCAGGGACTTGGACTTGGAAACCCATGCTGCTAGCTGCGCAGTCGGACGATCTTTTCCAAAGAAAAGAAAAGAAAGTCTGAAGACGTATTCGTATAGGACGTGGAATATTGGTCCACTGAGACATGCAGATCTCCGTTACATTGGGATTTCAGTTGCCTTGCGAAGTAATAAAAGCCGGATGCGCCCCCTGGAGACGGAAGCAAAAGCCCAGCATTGCGGCTCGCACCAACCTTTCAATCTTTCCAGCACAGCGTTGTTGAATCAAGACATACTTCAAGATGAAGATGCTCGCGTCACTTCTCTTTGGATCCCTTCTCGGCCTTTCTGCTGCGGCTCCTACCGATCCTGAGCATGTCAACGTCTCAGGATATTGCGATTGCGAAGGGACCATCGATGGAGGCCCGGACTCGACGCCGTACATCTGCCGCGACGCCCGCCTTGGGCCCGTAGAGCTGCCAACCCAGCTGCCACTCGATAGCATCTTGTCAAGCTACGACCGCTTTGGCGGGTTGAAGCCAGGCGAATTTCTCAAGAAATGGACCGACGAGAAGGGCAAGTGGAGGTATCCGCCTCAAAACGGATTTCAGCTTGATGAGAACGGAGACGCCATCAATGGCAGCATGATCCTCCAGCCGGGGACGCTGGTTGATCGGTTTGGAGGCGAGACCGGTAGGTTGCAAGAGCCCCGAGACGATGGGTGGAGGGTCCGCAGCTGAGAGCGATGGATGTTAACTGTTTCGTCGCAGGGTCATATATCTCTGCCGCAAGCGCTCCATACTCGCAGAGGTCACTGCCCCCCTCGAACCTTGATACTAATACTTCTGCGCCTGAGTTCCCCAACAACTATCACGTCTACCGAGTGATCCAGGCGCTCAAGGTTGTTGGTGGGCCTATTGCGCCATGGTATGGCCAGCCTGGTCTCGGCGCACAATTTTATACCGGTGAAGTAGGCAGAGTTGCGGAGCTTGTCTCGAAGGGCTTCTTGAAGAAAGAGGACCCGAGGGTTCTGATATCCAACAAGAGGGGGGGGTGCTAGTGTCCGTGTTGGATCGCGAAAGCTTAAGGTTATTCCAAGTTAAAAGCTGCTCCACTCCTTTACATTTACACAGCAGACTTCCCCTGTTTATCTTACAGCAAGCACCGGGGCACAAAGAGGTACTTGACTGCTGAGACTACAATGTCAGATCCCGTTTGGAGACAAGTAGCCATGTCTATCAACATGTTTGACACTGAATCGCCGGCAGCCATGCTGACGCCAAGGAGGCACCGATCCCGTTACGAGCCTACCTACAGGTACTTGTAAACGCTCTCGTGCACGGTCCGCAGCAACCTTCAACCCCCCGCCAACCACGACCACTATTCACAATCCATCTCTTTGACTTGTCTAGCCCTCCATTTAAGCAACTGCTGCCACAAAGCTTTCTGCCATTGGCGGTACGAAAAACGACAGCACAATCTTTCCTATTCATATGTGTCCCTGTGCAGTCTGGCCGGATGGCGCTGGGCGCGGGGGCGGCACGGACCTCCGTGGGGGAAGGGGGGTTGTTAGTGCTTCAGCCTGGTCTCAGAGTGTCGATGACCTCACCACTGCCGCGCAGCTTAAGTCAACACGGGATCCGCCTTTGCTATTTTGTTTTCTTTGCGCCGTTGAAATTGCATGTGCCAGTCGCCAGCTGTCTCGTCGCGGCGCGTGTTGACTGTCGATTACGGCCAGTGAGAAGGCAAAGGTTCGAGCAGTTGGAAGACGCGAGTAAGGTTTAAGATGAACTACGGTTCGTAAAGTCCGTCAACAAGTGCTTCAGAAACCGAAGCAAGGCTAACCAATGCCCGCCGCAACAGGCTGGATTCTTGACGGCGGCTACCTGCCGCACGCCGTCATCCGGGTGGGCATCCGGCGGCAGCTACGGGAGCGGCTGGCGGCCATCGCGAGCACCAGCTTAAGCGATGCGCTCGAGGCCAAGATGGCGTACATTGAGCGTCTGCGCACGCGGCCCATGGCCATTGAGACGGACGCGGCCAACACGCAGCACTACGAGGTCGGCACGGGCGTGCTGGCGGCGTGTCTGGGCCCGCGCATGAAGTACTCGTGCTGCCTGTATCCCAAGGGCGGCGAGACGCTGGCCCAGGCTGAGGTCGCGATGCTGCGCTCGTACCTCGACAAGGCCGAGCTGAAGGACGGCATGAGCATCCTGGATCTGGGGTCAGTACGGTTCGCAACCAAGGCGTAACCCAAGCTGGACGCTGACGGGAGCGAGCAGATGCGGCTGGGGCTCCGGCGCCCTCTTCTTCGCCGAGATGCTGCCCAAGGCGCGCATCACGGCCTTCTCCAACTCGCGCACGCAAAAGGAGCACATCGACGCCGAGGCCAAGCGCCGCGGGCTCGCCAACGTGACCGTCATCACGGGCAACGTCGTCGACTACGAGTTCGAGCCCGCGAGCTTCGACCGCGTCTTGTCCATGGAGGCGAGTCTTTTCACTGGCGTACCTGCACGTGGGACCGCTGCTGACCGTGCGAGCAGCTCTTTGAGCACATGAAGAACTACGAGCTGCTCATGGCCAAGGTGGCGCGCGCCCTGCGGCCCGGCGGCAAGCTCTTCGTGCACATCTTCGCGCACAAGACGACGCCGTACGACTACGAGGAGGGCTGGATGACGACGTACTTCTTCAGCGGCGGCACCATGCCCTCGGCCGACCTGCTGCTCTACTTCCAGCGGGACCTCCAGATCCAGAAGCAGTGGTGGGTCAATGGGATGCACTACTCCCGGACTTGCGAGGTACGTTGGCTTTCGGGAACGGACAGGACAGGGCTGACACGACACCAGGACTGGCTGAAGTGCATGCTGGCCAACAAGGCGCAGATGTGGCCGCACCTCGTCGAGACGTACGGCAGCGAGCAGGAGGCGGCGACGTGGTACAACCGGTGGCAGATCTTCTACATGGCGTGCTCGGAGCTCTTCGCATACGAGGGCGGCGACACCTGGGGCGTGGCGCACTATCTGTTTGAGAAGCCGCAGTGATGCGCGTGGCATGGGCTGTTGACGTGAATTCTGTATTGTTCAATAGACAGACGATGCGTAGTAGTAGATACAATGATGGGCAAGTCCCCGATCCATCCCCCGATCTCGATTTCGCGTCGTGTCGTCTAGTGGTCCCAGGGGTGCTTCCAGCCCATCAATACGGGGCCTGTCGACGTGTCAGTAGAGTAATCGTGGCGGAGGGTGCGCGGGAGCGGGAAATTTGAGGGCATTCGTACCGTCTTTCTTGGCTCTGTACATCAACTGCGCGAGACTTGTCAGCGCCACGCTCTTTTCTCGCCCTGTGCTTGCTCTTCTGTTCGGCAGGGCCGCCCAGAAAAGCAACGGGAAGATTTCTACTCACCCAAAACCACATGCCAGCACCCAGCGCCGTCGCGGTCAATCGGTAAATGGGGGCCACATGGGGCACGGGAGGCTTGGGGGGGCCCATGGCGGTCGGAGGTGTCAGGGTCGAGGTGTTGACGCGCGCGGGTCTCTCTCTCGAGGTGTCGACGCCCGGCAGGAGGTTACCGATGAGGCGGCTCGCTGCGAGTCAAGCAATGGTCAGCATTCTCCCTTTTGAGGCGCGCTGGATGAGGCGGGTGCCTCGGTCGTAGGACGGGGCCTGCGTCGCTTGCGGTCGCAGCCGCGACGGCAGCGGCAGGGCCAGCGATGGCCACGGCGGGGAGAAGGGATCTTTGAGTTGGACGCACCTAATTGATCGAAGGCGGTGGTGCTGCGATGAGGCGCCGTCAATCGATGGGCGAGGGTTTATTGCGAAATCGAGATGGAACGGCGTCGTTGGACAATTTGCGCTGACTAAGGCGCTTTGCGCCCGCACTCAGTGGCCAGCGGCGGGCGGCAGTTGGCTGACGGCGTAGCGCCAAGGTACCGACACACGCAAACGGCGCGGAGACGACACTTTCCGGATACGAAGGTGCTGCTGGCTGTGACGCTACTGCGCCGGCACTGCAACTTGCCGCAGCGGATTACTACCAAGTACAGCCTCGCCGCCCCGCCTCGGGCTTCCGTCTCTCATCCCCCATCTCACTGGCCACGCTGGCGTTTCCCGCAACGACCTATTAACTTACCTTGCCTTACCTCTCAGCTCTCCTAGCTCCAATCCGGTTTTGGTTCTCTGTTCCGTACCGTTGTGGCTTCGTCATCGCAGCTCGCTGGTTGAGCTCGATCGCTAAGAGGAAGCTCCACGACGCCCTTGCCGCAATGGCCATGCTGTAAGCCGACGGCACGCATCGCAGCATCATTCTTCACCACACACACCCGGGCCTCGCAACCATGGCGGCGGTGACCAACACGACGCCCCAGGTCAGCTCCAAGTCGCCCACCATCCGGCGCATACGTATGCCGCATCCACTCCCTCCAAAACCGCTGCCAAAGCTGACCCGTCCAAGTTCGAGAGGCGGCCGAGATATCCAACTCGCCATCGCCAGACTACGCGGCCGAGCCGCTTGAATCCGACCTCTTCGAGTGGCACTTTACGCTCCGCGGCCCTCCCAACTCGGCCTACGCCCAGGGCCTGTACCACGGCCGCATCGTGCTGCCTCCCACGTACCCGCTGCGACCGCCGAGCTTCCGCTTCACGACGCCCAACGGCCGCTTCGAGGCCAACCGCGAGATATGCCTGAGCATCAGCGGCCACCACGAGGAGACGTGGCAGCCCGCGTGGGGTATCCGCACGGCGCTCGTGGCGTACGTCCTCATGCCTATACTCCGACTATATTCACACGGCTGACCCGATGCCTACAGTTTGCGCAGCTTCATGGAGACCGACGCTCGCGGCCAGCTCGGCGGTCTCGACACCACAGACGCCGTGAGGCGCAGTCTCGCGCAAGAGTCCGGCTCCTACCGGTGCGCCACCTGCGGCCGCTCCAACGCCGACCTCATCGCCGAATCAGAGAAGCGCGCCGCCGAGGCGACGTCCTCGGCAGCCGACGAGGTTCAGGTGCCCAAGGAGCTGAGCATGGGGTGGAGGGACGAGATGGAGGCCCAAAAGGCCGTCGATGACGAGGGATCAGACGCCGCCGAGCTTGCTGAAGGTTTCATCCAGACGGCACCGGCTCCTGCGGCCCCGAGAGCGAGCACGAGCACGACTGCAAATCAGGTACAGCCTCAGCCTCGCTCGCCATCAGCGGCTGTGCCAACGACGACCACGTCCGTCACGGAACGCATCACCGTCACCGCCCCTCAGTCTCACCACGACGGCGTGCCTCTCTGGATGGACAGGGCCATCGTTGGCTTGGTCATTCTCCTAGTAGCGTTGCTCCTCAAGATCTTGTTTGGTCTCTAGTCGGCCGCTTCAACTTGTCGTGTTTTTCTCGTCTGGCCCTCAAGGGATGCATCGGCGTATTGGAGTACTAGCGCGTTCTATGGTATTTTTTTACGGTACAAATATGTAGCACATATCATCACATGCCCGCGAATTCGTCGATCACTGCCGGGGGCCCGTTGGCACAAGCGGCGACGACAAAGGCAGGAGTCAGCAGGAGCAAATATGATAGCAGAAATAACGCGACTATAGAGAGAACACGGATCAGTCGCTTCGACCCGACCAAGCTTCGTCGGGCCCGTCTCCCAGGGTATCGTCGTATCCGTCTGTGAAAGCCCCCCAATCGCCATTCTTGGGCCAATATCATCAATCGCCGGTGAACATCGTACAAACAGCCTTCCTCAACTTCATCGTCATGACATTTTCCCTCTCCACATTTCCGCCCCAGATCCAGCCCCTTTCGTCGGCTTGCGCAGCCATGGCACTGCGAGCCACCACCACTCTCCAACAGTGATGCCATTGCCGTCCACTAGGTCCGTTAGGACCCCCGTCCTCATGCCCCAGTCCACGATGAGGTGCGCCTCGAACTCCTCCAGCACGGGGCTGAGCGCGCAGCATATTCCGTCAATTGTCATGGATCCCCGAATGGCAAAGGTAAAGCAAAAGGCACCCAGGATTTCGGACCACCGCTGCACATTACGCTCCCCGAAGAAGTCGAACCACTGCGGCAGCTCGCCCGCCGGCCCTCCTGAAGGGGCCGCGTCAGTTACCACCGACCGTAGCACGTCGATGTCCTCGTTGTACTGGTACGTCGCCGTCGGGACGACCTCGAGCCCGAAGTAGTAGTACGACTTGGGATACTTGCGGCTCTCGTAGTTGCCTGGCTCGAAGCCAAAGGGGATATGAGGCACGTCCACGGGCACCAGCTGGATCCTTCCCGCCGCCTGCAGGTTGGTCAGGGCCATCATGGCGCCGTCGCTGAACGTGTACGGCACCCTCATCGCCTCCTGATTACGGAACACGGCATCCAGCTGCGCTTTGAAGGCCGCTGCCTCGTCGTACTTGGATATCTGCGCCATTTTAGCCAGCGAGGACACATACGACTCATTGAGTCGATACGGCCGGCCCGCGACGTAAGGCCTCTTGCTCTTGCAGATGACCCGCTGTTGCGTCAACTGCGCAATGGCGTCTCGAAACACGGTGGACCTCTGCTGCTTGTTGCCAGGGCACAGCTGCAGGAACTTGCTCTTAACTTGCTCCACTGAATAACTCGTCTCCTTTGTGGTGCAGAGCGACTTGATCCATGATTTAGCCACGGTCAGATTGTCGATGGCAGGCTTCTCGCCGGCGGTTGTGGAGGCCCTGCCTACGCTGACCACGCCAGGCTCTGAGGTAACAGCTTCGAATCGAGTAAAGATGGACGTCAGAACGTGGAAATACTTTTCTCGCCAGTCCTCCTGGGCAACCTTGGCGTCCTCTAGAGTGTACTGCTTGTTGAGCGACTCCCGTTGTCGCGGCATTTGGAACCCTTCCTGGTTCGCTAGCTGCATCGTCCATTGTATCAATTGCTCCCAGTCGTAATCCAATGGATTCTCAAAGTCAATCATCGGAAGCTCATCCTTTTCGTAGGCGTCAATGAGCCTTTCCTGGAACACACGGGTAAGGCCTGTGATATAAGGGCCTCGCTCTTTTCGGGCATCCGTCCAGAACCTTCGCAGTTTTTCAAGCTCAACCTTGGGGTAAATCTTCATCATGAGGCCCCAATCAATCGCCTTATCGGCTCCCCCAAGCAATGAGCGAACAGCGATGAACGTGGCCAAGAGCTCTTCAGGGTCGCCAATATCGGCCGTTTGCTCGCCTTCGGCTTCTACCGAAGACGGAAGGGCAGTCAGAGCACGAGTCACAAGAGCAACGCGTTTCATCTTGGGCTGCCTCGTGTTCGTTGCACTGGGAAGCTTCGAATGCCTTGCAGTCGTCCTCTCCATCATCTTGTTCATGCTTGGGGGGAGTTCCAGCCCCTCGTCCATCGATGAAGACTCCAACTCATCGTCCAGCTCTGCAACGACACCCCTTGGTGACATCGGCGAAAGCTGTCCTTCGGCTGACCAGAGCAAACTTGACGGTGATATGTTGTAATGGCTTCCGGGTTCCATCGTGAAATCAACAAAGATGTTGTGAGGGCCGGCGTCTCCAGGCAAAGCAACGGCAAAGGCTGTTTCCCACAATCTCTCCACGTCCTTGCATGCCAGCAATCTGTTGACAAAGCGTTTGTGCGCGCAGGTATCCGGATCCGAAAAACGCTTCGCGTGTGTCAGGTACCGCTTTTCGATTTCGTCTATCACGGTTGCCCATCTAAACCAACTCCTATCGGGGAGCCATCCGCTCAATGTGAAGCTTGTACCCAGTCGATCAAGCTGCTGCGAATCCAAAAAGGGCCAGGCTCCATTCATACCAAAAATAGGAGTGACCAGCGTGAATGAATCGCGGGATGTTGCGACTGCCGGCGGTGCTTCATGGCGAATTTGCTCTTCTTCTGGAGGTGGTGATTCGACGTCGCTTAGCGACGGCGCGGCATCTTTATGGGCATGTGAAGCATCTGGACTGATGGGCGAAGGTCCGTCGTCCAATCGTGTATTGGGCTCCAGAAATTGGATAGCCACAGGGCGTCCTACCGCGGGCGATGCAGCAAATTGATCGTCATCGCTGTAGCCATCAAGCACGCTGTGAGTCGCGAATCTAACCTTCGCGCCCCTGCGACGCCGGGGAGACGGTGACAGGTCGTCAGTGCTGTCAAGCACTGGTTTCATTGAGTACTTTTGGCGCTTGGGGCGGCGTGTGCCATCGTCTGCGGCGTCTGCAGCTCTCTTCGCTGCCACCTGCGCCGCATACACAGGAGCATCCAGGACTGCGACGTCCTCCGCCAGCAAGCGACGTCCATGAAAGCGCATTGCCTTGCTCGGCGACGAGCTGCGGTCGTGCCCGTCGTCTTCGGTCACCGTCATTGCTTGAAAGCGCTCATCCTTAACACTGTCGATCAGGCGCCGGGCTTCGGGCGAGAAGGCATCCAAGTCGGGCCGAGTTATCAGCTGGAGCTTTGCAAACATACCCTTCTGGTCTCTGAACGCGTGCCAGTGCTCTTTTATAAGCTTCTTCTTCAGTAAGCTGCTCATGGCCCACTGACAATCCTTTTCAGCAGGTACGGGAGCATCAGGAAAGGCAGTTTTCCATTCCGTCGTGATGGCCCGCCAAAGCGCCTCCCCTCCTAATACAGCTCCGTCTTGCTCCTTTACCATGCCCTCGATCATGCCGCAGATGCGATCAATCATAACTTTGTCTGGCTTCGCACGACCTTTACGACCTTTTGCTCTGCTGTTCGATAACAAGGAGCCATGAGGTTCTTCCTGGGCCGTGCTGTCTTGATTCTCAGGTTGGCTTGCTTCAGGGAAGGATTTCGGCTCAGCGGCTCTTTCTCTTGAACCCACAAGGTCAGCGCCGTCCTTCTCATCGAGAATGCTTCTCTTAGGAGTTTCTGAGCGGCTGTGGTTGTTGAATGCTGACAACTGGCGTGGCGCGCTTGTTTCGTACGGTAGAAGCAAAGCCTGGTTTTGTGGGGAGAACGGTGCTGCGTCTGGCCCTCCCAACATTGTCGTTGGCCGTTTCCAGGACTTCACGGTGGCGTTCTCCTTTGCCAATGGCGAGCCTTCCTGAACTGTCTGTTCCTCAGCATTTGGTGGTGCATTTTGGCTGAGGGGTTCGGTTGACGGCGGTGAGCTACCATCGACCCGACTTGGGCCGGGGGAGACGCGCCGTGATGGCAGCTTCGAGTCTTCCCTATCGGACGAGCTCGAATCTCTAGGTGTGAAGAACACGGCGCTTCTTCTCTTCCGGCCCGTGGGGAGGCTCGAATCTCGGTAGGATGGGTTGCACGTTGACTGAGACTTTTCAAGGTGATACTTGAGACCAAGATCGTTCTTCCAGCTTCCGCCACATTTTTCGCATGTCCATGGTCGCGAGGCTGATGAAGAATCTCTACCTCCGAGTGTGGAGAGCTTTCCACCACGGCCGCGGCCGCGGCCCCGACCAGTACCGGAGCCTGGGGGACGGCCTCGCGGACGTCCACGACCTTGTCGCGCCGGCTCAAGCGAAGGAGGCTGCGCCTCCTCATTGGTGTCAGCCTCGGAAATGACCTCGACCTCAACGTCACCGAGTAGGGCTTGCTGTGAGTCTCGGCGACTTTTCCTGGTCCGACGTTGGGGGATGTCTTCTGGAGACTGTGCCGCGGCAAGGGACGCATCATTGTCAATGGCGCCAGGCAGCGCCTCTGGCCGAACTTTTAACGTAACGACGAGGCTTGGCACCTGTTCCGAATCGGGTTCCTTTCCCGGCAAGTCAGGTTCCAACCCATCCGCTGCAACTGTCTCCGGTTCAACGGATGGGACAGCATCGGGCGGCCTGGCTGTGTCTTTCCTCGGCCTGCCTCTCCGCTCTACCTTCTTGACAACCCGTTGTTGGGAGAGTCTCATGCCGCAAATATCCGTCAAGGATAATGACTTATCAGTAAGCGAAGGCAGCGCGGCCGTAGGCAGAAATCCGTACGGAGTCTCGTCAGTAGGGACCATCCCGTTGCCCGTGGGAGCGATGGCGTCGCTCGACTGATTATTTGGGACCGGTGGCATCACACTTTGGGGCGTATAAAAGAGGTAAGAAGCCACCTTCCCGACGCGGACATGCTCGCTCCTCAGCTGCAAATGTTGCAAATGGGCGGGCTGGATGCCAGGGTTTGACATGGATCCAGTCATGGCCGAGAGAAAGCGGTTGAAGGTTGCTCCGAGTGTCAGCGAGTAGATAGCCGGATTGGATAGTCCCGAGTCTCCGAATGACTGTACCGAACTCGCCACGGTGTGCGGCAGCGGCTTGTCCATTGTCCATGGAACACATGCGATGAGACGGGCCTTGTTGGCCTGCTGCGTACCGGTTTGCTCATCCTCATCATCATCCTCGCCCATGGCCATGTCATCGCCCCTGGTCGATTTGCCCGAACGTTTGCCCGTGGACAAATAAATGGACCAATCCTCAGCATTCAAATCTCGATTGAACCTAAGGCAGTCCTTGAAGAGCCTGTCGTCAAGCTTCGCCGCAACGTACTGGACAGCTCCGCGGGAGTTGAGGAATCTGCAAGTCTTGGCCATGATCTTCATCTGCCAGCGCTTGCCAAGGATGCCAAGTTTCAGTTTGAGGTCGTGCAAGCGTATCACCTCCCATTCCTTCGTAATGGCCATGATGGTGGTAGCTAAGGCAGCGTAATCAATATCCACTCCGGTCCAGCTCGTGTGCCAGGGAACCGGTTCGAGGTTTTCGGCCAAAGTCTGGCGTGAGAGGTTCATCTCGGGCCCGGCCTTGGCAGTAGAATCGCTTTCTTTGGGTAGAGGCGGCGCAAAAGATTTGAGCCACAACTTGCTGGTCTTTGTCCCCCGGACCAGAGTGGTTCTCTTGGTGATGTACCCCTTCTTCACCAGAGCGTCGGTCCGCTTGGGCACGGAGCGCTTGTCCTGGTCAACCAGGCGGCCAAGGTCGCCCTGCAAGATCCCATTCGATTTGCTGGATGCTATCCCGAGGAGTAAAAGCCATTCAGACCGGGGAACTCGCTTGTGGTCGGGTGCGTGGCCGGTGATAGCTTCCCACATGGTCGCCTCCATGGTGTAGACTCTGACGGCGTCATCCTGATTCTTTGCGGCCTCAATTGAACTCTCGTCTAATGAGCTCTGTGGCTTTCTGTCCTCGTCGTTGTCGTTTGCGGCAACGGTCCCGGAGTTCGCCGGGGAGTGAAACTGCGGTAGAGCCAGGAGCTCGGGTAGGGTGAGGTGGTTGTATTCTCTCCCACGACCCACGGAGACGTCGTTCCTATCGACCAACCACTTCCATATAGTTGACGCTGCTCGGTCTGGCTGGCCATCTTGGAAGTTGCGGGGCCGTGAGCCCGAGGGGGATGACGAGTCATTGATGGCCTGTAGAAGCTCTTTCACGGAACAGCCTGTTTGATGGAGTCGTTAGTCTAGCGTGCTATGAGCGCAGCGCTTTCTCTTTTCTTGGTCCCAGCTTTGTCACGGTGCCTCACAGGTCTCGTGAGGTCATCCTGACTGCTGCTGGCCAGCCTCGTTCCGAGCCGATGCTTCAAGACGAAGGTCATGAACTCACCGCGTTCCCCTGCGCATGAGATAAGCACCAGCAGATGCGAGATCAACCCCTCGAGATCCCAAGCCATGGCTTCCGACGCGTGCGTAGTTTCATTATGTGCCTAACAGGCGACCTAAAAAATGTGTCGATAAAAAGTGTTTGGTTCGGGGTTTGAACGCGCGACCTGGAGAAGATTCGATGTTCGTTGATGCTTCAAAGATGCTTTTTTGCCGGCAGCGCGACGCAGGTGGGTCCGTCATCCGACAGCGCGTGACGTAATGCGGTCATGGTACGTACCGATTTACGAGTGCATTCACATTCAGAAGAGCTCGTGCAAGTCTGCGACACAACGCGACGATGCCTTCGCTTTGTGCACGTGCTGAGTTGATGGTAATCACGAATTGGAGTGGGTGACTGTTTTCCATCCGATGTAGGGCATATTGCGCGACGAGCCGCGGGCTGGGCATCACGCTTTGTTCGAGCTTCTCTCCTCTGCTTGCCGCCTCTAAATCCGCCAAGTGCTGGGTATCTGTCTATCCAAGTCATTTTCGCCTCTTCTGCGCGTCGAGCTTGGCTTGCTCGTGCTCTCTTATCTTCCGGTAAGCCTCCACAACATCGTCTCGCACTGCCTGCAGTTCCTCGCGGCGACGGAGACTTCCAGCCGCCTTGGGTATGCTGTCCACGTCAACGGCCGCGTCCCCGACCCGGAGCTGCTGTCGCAATTTCTTGTGCAGCTCTGGGGGCGCCATCGCCACGTCATGAAGCCCAACCTTGGCCTCGGCCCTCTTGCGCTTCAGCTCGAGCCAAGGGTCCTCGTCGTCCTCTGCAGGTGCTTTCCCGCGGCGCCCTCGACCTTTCTTCTTGCCGGAGCTTTCGTTCATTTCGCCCTTGAAGGCTGACGAGGATAATATGCCGGCAGCATCGTTGTCCAGGTCACGCTCCGCTTCCTTTTCCAGCTCATCCTCTCTCCTCTCCTGTATCTTGCGCTCTTCCTCCCGCCACTGGTCGTAGAGCTTGTGCATCTTGCGCTCCTTGCGCGTTCGTTGCACCTTGAGACCCATCTCGTCCTTGCCATCCTTGATCTTGGTCTTCTTTGTGAGGCCCGCCACGGGTAGCGCGGCATCGACGCGGGTTGCGAACGATCTCAAGTCCTCGCCAGGGCGAATACGCGGGGTTTCTGGGGCGTCTGCGGGCGCGGCTGCTTTGTCCTTGGCCTTGTCGGTTGGCTTTTCTCCATCGTCGAGACCAGAACGAATTCTTTTGCCCTGCGCGACGGCCATGAGTCGCCTGAATGCCCGCGGTGCATCATTGTCGTCGCTGCGGCGCTTGCGTTGCTTCTTCGTAACTGTAGGGGCTTCTCGCTTCGCGTCTTTGCCCTTTGCGCCCTTTCCATTCGTGCCCTTGCTATTCGCGCCCTTACTGCTCGACGAAACAGGCAGTGAGCGAGCTCTCTGTGTTGGCGGTAAATCATGGCTAGGCGGAACGTCAGATGCTGTGCGCCGGAAAGGACAGGGCCGCTGGTTCTTACTCGGGGTCCTCGCCTCGCTTCCTCTTGTGTTTGTGGGGCATGTTGCTCGCACTTGGTCCTTGTGGTGTTTGAGTGTCTTTTAAGGGGCGTGCTGGCGGTGGCAGATGCTTTGTTCTGGAGCGACAGCACTATGCGATGCTGATGGTTCAGAGTGCAGGTCTTTGAAGATTCTCAAAATTTAACTGGAGCCGGCCGCCGTCGCACAGCTTGGGCGGGTGGACCCCACTTCCCACCTGGTTGATTGAACGCCGCGCTGCTACCCTGCAGTGCTTCTCACAGCCCGCGTTCACTTATAGCGATGACGAGAGTCAACATGTTTCGCTGTTATTCAACACTCTCTCCATTCCTTCCAGCCCTTCTCATGGCTTATGCTGTTAGTGATTCCGGCCGATTGTATTTGCACGAAGTGCAAAGTCGAAGCACTAGATTTGATTCTGGAATGTCCAGTGCAGTGAAACGTAGAACATCGCGATGATTGCTATAACGCATAATATTTGAAAATTTCCACCACATGATGCCTATCCATTGGACGAAACTCCTGCATGCTGGCACCGAATACATCTGTTGTCTGGCGTGCCCCAGCAAGCATGCCACTGGTGCTGCATCGGCGTGCTAGATGCCCGTCCTTGAGCCCCTGATGGTGCCTCGTGAAATATCCAGAGGAGAAGGCGCATTGCGCTACACGGTCGGGCAGGTCTGCCGTGCCCAGAGGCATCCAATGCTTGTTCAAATCGCAGCTGGCTGTGGCTGATCGGTTGTGGTGGAAACCAGAATGCATTGTTCGATGCGCCTCACGAGCCCCCAACGGCGGGGCGCACTTGGCCCATCAGCTCCTGTCATCTCGAGAAGCCGTCGCTAAAGAATCTAGGCCCGACTTGGGCTTGATACTGGACGATGGAATATGCCGCCAAAAACCGAATAACCTACGCTGCCGCATGTATACTTGGCGCTAGGATGCACAAAGAGTGTGCCTCATCCGCCACACTGGGGAGGATATGCGCTTCTTTGAAAGCGCGTTGATATGAACTGTCAATGATCTGGCGCCTCGCACCCTAGTCAGAAGCTTGGTGGCAGGCAATGCTCGAGATATCCGTGCATCTAATCTTCGAACTGACAACACGGGTGACACAAGCGCCACCTTGCATTTGCAAGCATGTTGGCAATGATGATTGCAAGCGTCCGTCGGGACTGCCAGTAATTTAGGAAATCGATGTTGTCGGCTGCCAAATAAGGGCTCATTATTACTGAATGTGTGGTTAACGATCGGAACCTTGCCGACGGCCAACCGCCCTGCAAGGCACCTCCAGTCACACGGACTTATCGAATCTTAATTTCTTAGCCTGTCGGATGTTTGCTGTTGCGCGTTGGTTCGCAGCTGGCCCATGTCCCGACGTGCAGCTTAGCTCCGACGCAAAAGAGAACAGCTGCGGTGCAACGTGCGAGTAGAATACATGGCTGGAATTCGTTCCATCGTCACTATCTTGCGATCGCTCGTCAGCCCACGATGTCTGCGCAATGATTCTTTGATAAACTTTTAATCCTGAGCGCTGTGAGTGAGTGACTGCCTCGTGCCCACGATGCTAGAGTGCAGGCGTTCGCGGGCGTGCATGAAGGACCACGACAATGCAAGGGACATGAGGGAGAATAGAAACTGGAGAACCCGTGTCCAAAGCCACTCTCTGGCTGCTTCAATAGTTCAGAGATCTCAGGATCTCGGCCCAAGCCCAGGTGTAAGGCCTCCAGAAGAATGGCAGTGTGAGTTCGGCGATGGGCTCAATTTGTATACGCCACCTTTCTCTGTCCCAGAATTGCCGGGGGAACGAACAGAGCCATCGCCAGGTCGATTATGTATGTACAGAGCTGTAGGTATTGTATGCACTGTACATCCATACTGTACTTACGTACGGATTAAGAGAGAAGGAGAGGAAGGTCGGGTTTTGCATAGCAGAGCCGGCGCCGTTGTGCGGGAGCTTGGGCGGCGACCCAGCGGTGACTTTGGCGCGTGTGGCGCACCGATGGCGTCGAGGACAATCCGTGCCCGCTGCACGAGACAATCCATGGCAGCATCGCAAGACAATGCTATTTTTGCCAGCCCCTAACAGGTGCCAGCCGCGAGTGTCTAAATGGCAATCAACAGCCCGCGCCAATGACCACTCCGCGGGCTGCGGCCCCTCAAGCCAAGGAGAGAGCAACGGCCAAAGACGAAGCTCGGGCGTGGCCTCGCAGCCCGTGGCGTCGAAGCGCCGGCAGGCCTACGCCCATCCAAGGTACCCCCTTGCCTAGGCTCGACGAACAATGCTAAGCAACAATGTGAAGCCTGGACAGATGTGTGAAATAGGGTGCATCGTCTTCACGGAGTCTGGGTAACGGGCCCTGAGGCTCCAGGGGAATGTTAGCGCAAGCCCATCGACGCTCGAGAATACATGTATATAAGGACTTCTGACGACCCGAAAAGAGTTGAGATCGTCTCCTCATAATTTCAACAAGTCACACTCCAAATAGGCTTTCACAGCAAAATTAAACCCTGAAACATCTTCGTCTTCCCTGAGAAGTACTCTTCAACATGCCTGCCAACTCCAAGCAGGGAAATTCCACCCAGACCGGTCCCAAGGAAGATCAGGAGTATCGCAACCTCGGCTGCATTATCATGTAAAAGGCACGAAATGTCTTGAACGGCGGGCACCACCGCAGGGGCGATTCCTCGTGCAATACACCAACCGCTGACCTGCGGGCCTGCTCGACAATACATGCCGGCGGACGAAACGACATATGAACGAGACACGCGCCACGAGTACGAACCTTCGCTTCCAACAGCTCTTCAGATTTTTGTACTACCCACGGGCCCTTTGGCTGCAGGACGCTGCAGTCGCCGAGAGCTTCTTCTCACGACTCAGACCACAGTTCGACGACCACTGGCGCGGGGAATTTAAGAGGCTGGTACCTCCTCTTTGGACGACCACCGAGTCGGGTTAATCTTCTGGGTCAAATTTGAAGTGTATATATTCGGCATTCTTTCTTTCAAATACGAGAGCTGTGGGCGTACTTATCGACCACTCTGGAGTTGCATGAGATGTGCAGTGAAGGAGTCGATGACTGGACGCATACACAGGCGGTGACAAACGGACGAGAGCCGAATTTCACCTAACAAGGAACATATCGTAGCCGTAGATATTCGTAGAGCATCTGCCTTCTCCCACTTACCGCACTTGATTGATGCTCATCGGGGCGATCCGGCGGATGAAGCTTAAGCTTATAAGCGTCGTGTCCCGACAGAGCTTGTAGCTTTACGGGCACCAAACCCCAACTAATACCCAAAACGGCCACATTTTTGGTTGAACCCCAAACGACGTATTTCAGGAATCGATGAGGCAGGCAAACAAGGACACCTCTGTATGACTGAATCGAAGTTGTTTCAATAATAGTTTATTACTCGCTTTCATGCAGTCTTTCGCGCGTTCTTCTTACAATGCAGGAGCTCCATACATGATTGGCCGACGGCGGCGTGGGGCATCCACCCATACGGCAAAAGCGGTGAGCCACCTGCGCGGCAGAACCCGGGAGATTTTTTGGGAAAAAAAGAGGCTCTCAGCGCTCGCACGCGCAGCGGTTGCCCGTCTCCAACTAACCAACCTTGCGCAAGAAATCCCCGACCGGCATATCTGGGCACCCAGCGCAAAGAAACGCAAATATGGTGACCAAGAGCAGGCTCAAGATGGCATTGGCCGCGGAGAAGGGGGTTGATTTCAAGAAGCTGAACCAGAAGAAGAAGCACAAGGAAGCGCTCAAGCAGAAGCGGGCAAAGGAAAATCAAGATGGCGGGGCACCACTGCACGTGGACGACGCCGACGAAGACGAGCTGGAGGAAGCTGCCGAGGCCGCCGAGGACCGTGAGGATGACGAAGACGATGAGGAGGACGAAGAGGAGGAGGCCCAGAACGTTGGTCCAATCCCACACCTCGCAGACCGGCGCCTGCTGACGTCTTTTACTCAATCGCAGCTGAATCTAGACGGCGTCGACGACAGCGACACATCCGAGTCTTCCATAGAGCTTGAAGAGAAGATCGTTAGGAAACCAAAGTCAAAGCAACGGCCCGATGCGGACGCTGCGGACGACGACGACGAGGAAGAAGAGGAGGACGAGGAGGACATCCCCGTGTCTGACCTCGAGGACCTCGACGACGAAGACAAGGAAGACCTCATCCCTCACACACGCCTCACCATCAACAACACGTCGGCCCTCGAGGCCGCCCTCGATCGCATCGCGCTCCCCACCGACAAGTCCGTCCCCTTCGCCACCCACCAGACCGTCGTCGCGAGCGCCGACACGGTCGACTCCATCCCCGACATCTCCGACGACCTGCAGCGCGAGCTGGCCTTCTACTCGCAGTGTCTCGAGGCTGCCCGCCGCGGCCGCTCCAAGCTGCTCGCCGAGGGCGTTCCCTTCTCGCGGCCCAAGGACTACTTCGCCGAGATGATCAAGGAGGACGCCCACATGGACAAGGTCAAGGCCAAGCTGATTGAGGAGGCGGCGGGCAAGAAGGCCGCTGCCGAGGCCCGCAAGCTGCGCGACCTCAAGAAGTTTGGCAAGCAGGTGCAAGTGGCGAAACTGCAGGAGCGGCAGAAGGAGAAGCGCGAGACGCTCGAGAAGATCAAGACGCTCAAGAGAAGTGAGCCTAACCCCTTCTTTTCCCCTACTCAGAAGTCCATGCTGACAAGGCATCCCCATCTCAGAGCGACAGGAGAGCGGAGGCGACCTGGGCACTAATGAGGCCGACCTCTTCGACGTCGGCGTCGACTCCGAAATCGCCAAGCACTCGCAGCGCTCGGGCAAGGGCGACAGGAGGGGCGACAGGGCCGGCGGCAAGCCCAACATGAAGCGCCAGAAGAAGGACGAGAAGTACGGCTTCGGCGGCAAGAAGCGCCACGCCAAGTCGGGTGACGCCCTCAGCTCCGGCGACCTGTCGAGCTTCGACGCCAAGAGGATGAAGGCCGGAGGCGCAAAGGGCAAGGGCGGCAAGGCGGCGCGCCCCGGCAAGGCCAGGAGAAAGGCCATGTCCACGAGGTAAACTGCGCAACGGTCTGCCCATGCAGAAGTATCTGTAATTTATACGCTTCCCGCGCTCCCGAACGCGGGCTGCACGTGGAGCGGCCCCTCTGGAAGAAAGGACCTTCTCTAGGGCAGCGCATTGGAAGATTTCGTTCAAGAGAAAAAAGATTCGCATGGGTTTCGGCGTCCGGTAGCCGTAGTAGATTTAGCTACTGCATTAAGTTCCAGGTTGATTGTCCCGTTCAGATTAATAACGCACGTGCAATATACCAGTGGGTCCTGAATTGACTGTCCGATTTTTGTTTTTCGAAACCTTATAGCCTAATTTCGCTGTCGTCTTGTAAATGTATATGGCCGTTTATTGTCCATTAAAAGCTGCGTTGAAACGATATGCGTGAGAAGGGGTAACCCTCTTAGCTGCCTACAACACTCCTCTCACATCAATTTTCTATTCTTTCACTTCTCTCCTTACCTCGCATTACTCGATTGTAGTAGTAGTGCTGATGCCAAGATATTGTCGTTAACAGTTACGGGGAGGAAAGCTGGAAGTAAGATTTTTATTTAGGATAGGCGTGGTAGGGGGCTGGATGTTGTTTCTTTATTACTTTGCCATCGTCTTTATTGTCTGGCTGTCTTCCGAGGGGTTGAGTGAGGTTGAGGCCGAAGCTGTGGTTGAGGGGGCAGTGAAGGTTTGTTGGTCGAGGTTGTCAAAGTGGGGGTTAACGAGGACGTACGGGCAAAGTCGTTATGCGAGGAGGACTTTTTCCAAATATCGATGTTGGCGTCGACCGAGAAGCGGAGTGTAGACGACTCTATCATAGTTACAGGACGCTGTTGATGCGTGCAATCCTCGTGTACTGAAGACGGAGGGAGCGATGCTTTCTTATGCTTTGTGCCGAGCAGTATTGCATCCCGAACGCGGCAGGTGTCCATCTAACAACGAGAATGTTTTAGTAAGCTCCCAGCTGCCTGATATGCACATTCTGATGCCTAATTACCAGTATCATTGCACGAGGCCTCCACTCCGACAGAAATCGCAAAATAGTGACAACATCTCTACTATCCCTCGAAACTCATAGGTATTTCTTCTTAGCAAAAGATATGGCGTTCTCTTATGACCAGTTGGACCGTGAAACCTCTGAAATTAGGCTCATACGATTCAAACAGTCAGCCTCCGCATACCCCGCCTGCATCTTTCCGATTGAACTCGAGCTACGCTCTGTTTCTCTCAATGATAACCCTCCCTACGCCGCGATATCGTACTGCTGGGGCCCTTCTGAACCGTCCACAGAAGCCCCGCTTCACGTCAATGGCAGTGCGGTCACCGTGGGTCGCGCAATATACCGCGCTCTGAAGCAGCTCCGTCAGAATGGCGTTCAGTCATGGCTCTGGGTTGACTCCATCTGCATCAACCAGCCCGACGTAGAAGAAAAAACTTGGCAAGTCGCCCAGATGCATAAGATTTTCAGCCGGGCCGACCGTGTCTATATCTGGTTGGGGCTTGGCTCAGATGCAACGGATAAAGCCATGGGTTTTGTTTCTCGTATTGGTCCGCGAGCCCTAAACGTGGGAGTGTTGGATACGTGGTCGAACAAGCCAATTGCTCAGTATATCAAGGAGCGCGCCTCGTCAACTACGGTGCCAAATTATGGTGACGAAAATAAGTTCGAGGGGAAAGAACTCGCTAACTTCTTGTTCGACATTCTTCACGAGCCAGATCTACAGAAAGATGCAATATTATTGAAAGGGAAGCCGGGGAATTTCAAGCAAGACAGCCTGGCTATGGGTATTATTGACATGATGCGGCGCGATTACTGGCATCGGATCTCGATAATTCAAAAGATCTCGCTTGCACGCGAGGCTACGGTCCTTTGCGGCGAAAGAGCAGTCGAGCTTGACCATTTCGATGCCGCCTTCTCGGCCATAAATCGCTGCTTGCCCTTTACGGAAATCTGCCATGAGACTCGAGACTTCGGGTATGGTTTCTTTCGCAACTTTTACGAAAGTATAGCCTTGGATATTCGGCGCGAGCACCGTCGCGGCGATCCAGATGAGATACGACTTGCTAGTATATTGCACCAAACCTGCGTTCCACCGCAGCGGCCACACTATTCTGCAACTGATGGCCGGGACATCGTCTTCGCTTTGCTAGGCATTGTCACAGACCGAGAAAAGCTGGGTCTGCAAGTTGACTACAGTATGACACTTGGCAGGGTCTTCACTGCCTTGACGAGAGCTTTGATTTGTGGTAAAGGTACCGGATACCATCTGGATCAATGTGTTCCCAGACAGCAGGAAAGCCCTGCGTCGGACTTCTTGCCTTCCTGGGTTCCCGACTGGCGAGAAGTAGGAAGTCGCGGTGTTCGGATCTATCCTATCATTCATAACAGTTGCTTTCATGCCACTGTCGGAGGGCCAACGCCGCCGCGGCCAGGAAATCGCAGCAACAACGATATCAGCGGTCTTCTTTGCTGTTCTGGATGCCGCGTCGACGTCATCACAGAAGTAATGCTGCCGCCAAAGTGGACAGAGCCTGAATGGTCAGCCTCAAGAATTATAGATGCGGACGGTTGGCTCGTTTCGGTCCGCGAGTTTGCGAAATTGGGGACTGAATCTGGCCCCGGAGAAGATTACGTGTGGCGCACTATCATGATGGATAGCTGCGGTGGCTACAGTAGCCCTCCAAAGCTCAGAGAAAAGCCTATAGACAGCGAGCAGGCAAGCCTTATCCGCAAGCTCCTGCGTCGTTTGCCCATTGACGCCGAGACATTGACCCAGGCGCAGAGAGAGTACATTATGCATGCATGGTTTAGCGGTGGCCTTCGGTTCAAAGCCATAACTCTGGAGGAAAGGCTTGAGTATTTTGTTGAGCATTTGCCAGAAACGATTGGCTCTATCGACCGCGGACGAACGCTTTTCAAGACCACCAAGGGCATGTTTGGCCTTGGCCATGTTGCAATCCGGCCGGGGGACATTGTAACCCTACTCTGGGGCGTGAGATCGCCTATAGTCTTGCGACCACGACACGATGGAGACGGTGGCGGCTTTACGTTTGCCGGGGATGCTTACGTCGATGGCATCATGCATGGGGAGTTTCTGAAGTCAATGCCAGCACACGAAGACTTTGATATATACTGACTTAGTTACATCGCTTGCATCCATAGTTAGTGGCACAAGTATGTGTCTGGGTCCGTAGTAAAAAGGTGTGTTAGCTCCTGCGCTTCTCTGTGCGAGTACAGCAAGACCTCACTCGCACGGGCTTGGTCACCTTTTAGAGGCTTGTTCCAACAGCCCAGCCGCACGTTCCAACAGATCACCACCGACGCATCGCCATGTTTGTGCCAACAAGAACAACTTCACGAGCACAGAATATTAGCGGTAACTCAAGAAAACGCTTCTGCCTCGGCAGGTTTGTATAACTTCATAAGTCATTGGTCCATTCGTCTATGATGGAAAGTAATTATGTAGAAGATTCTGACTATTTCCCGTTTCCTCCCACTGTCTGTCGTTGCAACCAAATTGGAGCCGTTGAGCCCCTCAACCGTTCTGAAGGGACCTCATCCGTGCCTTGGACCGTCTCAGTCCGCCAAGGCACGGATTCACCGTTGACGATGGAGGTGA